>OU426980.1:1967044-2260234 GCA_911387785.2 Aelia acuminata
TCCTCAAGCCAAATAAAACTGGAAATGAGGCTGATCACTACAGGCCAATCAGTTTGCTACCGCATACCGCCAAGATATTTGAGAAAATCATACCAAATTACCTAAAGGAATTTTGAGATGAATTATCGGTTATACCATATGAGCAAACAGGACTTCAAGCCCATCTCAGCACAGAGCATCACTTGATGAAATTACAGTCGGAGGTGAACACAGCATTAAATCACAACCTGGCCACCGCAATGATATCCATTGATTGCACCAAGGCATTTGACTCAGTATCTCATAGTATCCTATGTCGGAAACTAATCGAGTTAGAATGCCCTGAGCAGCTCTATAATACCATTAAACCATTCCTTCAAGATCGTACCACTTCAGTAAAGGTACGAGATGACATTTCCAGAAAAATAACAGTAGAATGTGGAGTGCCACAGGGAGCCGTTTTATCACCAGTGTTGTTCTCAATATATACCGCTGGCGTGGTCGGCAAACACTACAGAAGGGCTACAGTCGCCGCAAACGCGGACGATATAGCAATCTATAGCAGTAGTATGAGCCCGAAAATGGCACTGCATCAGGCCGAAAAAGCTTTTCAGGATATCACAAGACAGCTGAGTTACCTAAACATCTCGGTAAACCCCAACAAGACGGATTGTGTGGTATTCGCAAGACAGATGGGGAATAAGTCGACTTTGCCGAGAACTCTCCGTGTTGCGGACACCACAATTTCCCCAAAAAATTCAATAATTTATTTGGGCATAAGACTGGACAGACATCTTACATTATCAACCCATATCTATCAAAAAACCAAGAAAATCAGGAGAAGATCATACCGCCTCAGTCACTTATTAACTACACCTGCACTATCACTCCGTCTCAAACTCCAAATCTATAAAAGCTACTAAGACCGTCTCTCTTATACGGAGCACAGTTGTTCACGCATCTCTCCGACGGCACACAAAGACACCTCCAGCGTTTTCAAGATTCAGTTCTGAGAAAGATGGTAAGAACAACGATGTGGAAAGAAGAGAAACCCACGGCACTACATTCTATACTTAACCTTCCTACAGTTCCGGAATTTATTAAAATAAGACATATAAAATTCTTCGACTCCTTGCAGTACCTAACAAACCCACTTTTTCAAACATTAACACCAGCACCACCACCAATTCGGTGGCAAAATTATGTTTCAAGATTAAATACCTAAATACATAAAATTGTAAATTAAAATTAGTAAAATATAGATTAATTAGATTAGTTAGGATAAGAATATAAGTCAGCTATTTGGTGTGCCCCAACACCAAATAAAATTCACGATTATGAAAAATATATAATAACTTATTACAACACAAAACTGCCTTAAAATGGAACAAAGTTCCAGTAAAAAGTCAGACTAAAATGTTTGAGTGGAAAAAAAGCCTTACCACCCCCATCCTCACCTCCACAAAAATAAGGGCTTCTGAAAAAAAAAAAAAAATCACATCAAGACACACACACAGTGTCCTTGAAGACGTGATATATGACGTCATATGCGGGAAGGACGCGTCCAAATTGGCACAAACGGGGTTTGTTATAGAACTATGAACAGCCTTGCTCACAGGTCTCTTTTGCTTCTTCATACCTCATTCTAGGGTTAAGGTAAAGGTTGTTAGTGGTGGTTAGGGATGGTTTAGGCATATTTTTATGTATCTATTGCTATGTATTGTGGATGCTGCCATGAAAGGGCCATTCAATTAAATTAATGTAAAGTACTGTATATGCTCAAACCCGTTGGTCAGTTTTAGCTGAAGGCGTCAAGGTCATGTAAATACCGCTTTGAAAGTTATTGGGGTCATAACCCTGTTGTTAGAAATTAAAAATAAGTAAAACCGTAGCAAAATAGTTTTTAAAACCACTATATGTGGAATTTGAACTTTTGTAATGTTATTAAGGAATGACCGCTAAAATCTTATCCTTACATTTGTGATTTTTCAAAATTTAATCACAATAATTTAAGCTCAATTTAATTTTAATCGTTATCAGTGTTATTATTTTAAAATGAGTGAATTAGGAAGGAGGTCTGCAAGACTTGCTAATGGTAATCAACAAATGAAGCCAGGTTTCACCCGGGGAATTTCATTTTCCTAATGAAACGGTCTATTTCGTAAAAAACCATTGTAAAGCGAGATAATAACGATTTTTATAAAAATAAAGAATATCAGCTGAAGATCGGCTGAAGTTATGTAATTTTAATATGGACAGGTGTTCGCACCTGGTATCAAAGAACCACTGAGCGAAATTTGTAGAATTTAGGAAAAACGGTATGGATTTCTATAAAGAACAAACAAACAAACAGAATTTCATCTTTATTCATATAGATTAATTTATCTCTAAAAAAAAAAAAAAAAAAAAATTAACGTAATCATAGTATATAACCAAAATCCTATATCATTTTAATGTTTAGATTTACAAACAAGCCCAATGGGTCGTTCATTCATGAAGATCTTTATAAATTATTATTTATATTTTATATTTCTTATAAAATATATTACCGTTGTTTTGTTTTCATTAAAATCGAAGAATGGCAATTTTTAAAACATGTAAACGCACATAGCTCAAATACTATATGTCCTAGAAAGATTAAACTTGTATCAATTAAAAATTTTCATTGCACCAATCTGAATATTGTATATATTTTGAAATCCGATTTTGGATTATTTATGGATGGAGTTGATTATGGAAATGCCTCATTGCTCCATCGTCCATCAATTCCTTATAGAGGAACTCTCCTTCCGTTTGTCTTTTTATCCAAGTCTGATCAACCCACTGTTTCCTAACTTGTTGGTTCTCCTCTTCATCCAGAATAAGCGCAATCATTAGCAACTCTTTTTTAGTAAATCTGGTCATATTTAGCAACAATGTATGTAATTTTTAGCTGAGAAAAAGTACTGACTGGTGCCGGTGACGTTACGGTTCTGTGTGAATCGAAGGAACTGAGAGATTACAGGAAGTTGAATCACTGACCGGTACCGTCACTGATGTGTGTAAATAGGCCTTTAATCTACAATTTCATTTAATGTTATTTAATATTTTTTTTTTTATAAAATGTTAATTATTTATACATTAATCAAATGTATAGGTTTACGTTTATACCTATGTTAATATTTAATACTAAGGACAAGCCCGTGTTCATACGAAGGGCCTCCTATTGTAAACAATTCTGTTAGTATTAGCCTGACTGGAGTCCTGTGCGGACGCTCTGCTCTATTACTGCACGTATACATCGCCTTGGTCAAGATCAAACGGCAACGCACATACACGCACACTAGTACGTACTACTTAATTATCATTTTAGAGGGACATACAGTTAATTTTAGTTCATCTTCTGTTAATATACTTGTCTTACTGTCTTCATTTTTATTTACTATAATGCTTTGCTTTTGTTCAAATTCAATGTTAAATTTAATGTTATTTTTGGTTTTGTTGTAATTAATTTACTATTTAAAGTTCTTTCTATTTTTCATAACAGAGTTGTCATTTTAATTTTATTTCTTAAATATAATATTTTGTTCATTGATATTAATTTTTTTTTTAATACATTCCTCTAAGTTTGAGTACCAAACAACTATTATGGCACTAATTACAAGTAAGGCCTGTAGGTTAACCACATTAAAGAGCTCAAATAACAACGAATAGGTGGCCACCACGATGCAACACTTAAATGAATAATTCGATTTGATTGTTTGTGAATTATCGTCGAACTTGACAAGGAAAAACAGGTCGGAGAGCAATATCTCCTCGGCGAAACGACACTTTCATATAAACAGCCACTCCGGCGAACAAAACACTAAGCAATCAGGAGATTGTAAGATCTCATGACATGGTCTCTTCGCATATGAGCCACCTTTGCAACCTTTCATAGGTCGGATAAAAGTAAATTCGTACTCACAGTGGGCGGTGAAAGCTCAGATTTGTATATCACCTTGCTGCCGGTCATAGATGGTGAACTCGTGATAAAGCCTGAGATTTGGAGCCCATCAAGTCTGAAGCCAGAGTGACGATGGAGGGGATGAAGTCTCTGCATGGTGATCATATGTTTCCTGCAGCTGGGTCATAGCCGACTCGAGTCTGGTAACCCTACACTATTGAAAGCGCGGGAACCCTAGATAGGCGGGAATTTCAGCTAGATTTAAATTTGAAAACTATATATATATAGAGACTGAACAACAAATATGAAATTAAGGTAGCGGACCCTTCGAGCCGGCCGGCTGTGACTCATGGCTTATCTTTAAAAATATATTGAGACTGAACAGCTAGGAAAACTCTGTTTGAAGGTAATTATAAAGTAAACGAAGATTATGCTCTGTCTAAGGAGATTTCTTCAAGGCGAGAAAATACTGGAAAGTCTTATGTTGTGGTTCCTAATTTAAAAGGTTAAAATGATTCTAATGAACAGAAAAAGGTCAAGCCTCGCCGTAGTATGCTGGGCTTGAGATCCAAAAACCCAATTATCAAGTTACACTAAAGATACCACTTATACAATTTCAAAACTATTGCTTGCTTCTTCACCTACTAATCCTGAAAGATTGGGTATCAATAAATTATGTTAACTTGCCAGCCAGCATCCAGTAACTAAGTTGTGTTAGCAAAATATCTTTATAGGATTTATTAGAAGGGTGTATTATGTTTTAGATTCTTAGTTAATAAAATTAAATATGGAGTCCAATTTAGATTTGTTTCTTTATTTCCATTCACCCCATGCCACAGGCTTCTTAAAATAAATAAAATTGGTAACCACGTCACCTCTGGAAAAGAATCCAATATACATTGATACGTATTCAATACATTATTTTCATATATTAATTTGAAACATCTCGTTTCCCCCCATTACCCCCACTCGCCTTAGAAAAGCGGGCAGCTAGAAATGTAGCACTATTTCATATCTTTTCTCAAATTTAATCACATTTATACTAAAAACTTACCTTTAAAAAATATATACATATATATGAAGTGTAATGGGTCGAAAGGGTCCTCCTAGAGGTAAGATGGCTAGGAGTATAATTATTACGGTCTAAATAATTAATATTTTATCACAATAAAATAATTTATGTGGCCAATAATGCAATTTATGGGATGTTAAACAAAGAAGATTACAGTTTCAGAGCTTTGCCTTCGCCCTAGTTGCCTAAGCTAACACACCCTACTAATCTCTCTAATATATTTGTGTAGTCCTTCCAGTGTGGGCCGAACCTGATCCACATATGAACAAATCCTATTATAAATACTATTTATATTTAATCTATGTATAATCCAGTGCATTAAATTTTTAATGGAATTCACATGACATTTTAGATTGAAAGCTTGTACAATTCATTGTAAATAAAAAAAAAACAAATAAAACTAAAATAGCAGGAGAAGGTTATAACTGTTACTAAGGTTCTCTTCATTTACCTAAGATTTCATTTTTTTAATTTAATTTATATTTATGTAATATAAATCGTTTGGAGTGTGACCTGAAAAAAAAACAAAAAACATTTCAAAATATTTTGAAATTATGTTAATGTAAATGAAGGGAAGAAAATTTTTGAAGAATTATAAGTTTTTCTGTCAAAGTAAATAAAATTCGGGAAGTGACTTTTACTTATCAATTATATAAATGAAAATCTTATGATGACCATCCCTCCACCCTTCACCCAGCCACCCAGCCTTAAACAAACCTTGTAATCACGTGACAAGGACCCACTCACCCCTCTTTCACTCCAACCTTAACTTATTTGTCCAACTATAAATATTAGTCCACTCTTTTTTAATAACGTGATCAATACCATTTTGGTTTTCTGTGCCTCAAGGTTTTACATTTTAGCAACGTGATCAGTTATGTTAACTTTATAACATAGCCACCATTCCCGTCATGAACAATATGATTCTTAGTTTGTGATAATTCGCATGAAAATTGTCATTTCTTTGTTCTGCGCTTTGAGAAGCATAGAGCTTTAGATTTAATTACGTGTACTTGAGATCACTAACTTTGTCCACGGTAATCACAAGACCAAGAGATGAATATACTAGGCGGCCATTGATTGTAATTTTTTCTCAGTCGACTTTATTATTTTTCTTATGCTGCCAGTCTGTTTTTCTTATTCCACAATTTTTTTTTCTATAACAGGAAGGCCGTACAACCACTCCATACATGCAATCAGAGGATTTCCCCATATGAAATTCTTTTTGGTCTTCGACAAAGGAGGTGGGATAACGAGGAAACTGTAGTTAGTAAGATACGAAGGACCGTTCAAGGTAATTGTAATTCGTTGTGTTCACGAGACACTGCACAATGGACCCCAGGAAAAGGACAATGCACAAAGAGCAGTTGAAGTTTCCACTAGGGGAATCTACGAATAGACCTTGCTTCAGAGACGATAAATACATAGTTGTAAGAGACCTACCTATATGGATATAACAATTTTGGAACAATTTAAAAATTTGGATATTGATTTTGTTTTTACATATCGTTTCCTCTTAGTTTCGTTATCTGTTTGTTTTGTAGTTATAGTTTCCCCTTAGCTTCGATATTTGTTTGTTTTGTAGTTAATTTTTCATAGAACTGTGTTTTCTAATTTGTTAGAGTTTACGAGGAATATTCGTAAACTGGCAGAGGGGAGTTAAAGTTAAGGTTGGGAGTAGAATTATATTGTATAATCCTACACCCAAGAATTATTATATTTATTGTTATCTGGCCTTGAAGCCTACCTTGAAGTCGAGTCTTGGCCTGCTCCAGAATCGACCGCCAGTTATTCTTGTCGAGTGCTGCAGCCTTCCAGTTACGAACATCCAGTATGGTCCGGGCGTCCGAAGCTAGCCAGTCTTCCCACCGAAGTTGTGGTCGGCCTGCACTTGAACTGATTGAATAATATACACCAAAGAATAATATTGTATTTCCCCTCTACTCACAATGTTAATAATGAATAATGTTATAAATGATGTATTACAAAATTGAATACAGAAAAGTCTTTACGTACCAAATGATAGTGGTGTATGGAATACCATTTAATTTTTTTAAACTGTTCTTCGCCTGTACGTTCATGAGTTTTTATATATATATATATATATATATATATATATACATATATATGAGAATGATAATGAACCGGAAGCTTGGGTGACGACACCACAGTTCCGTGTTGTGTAAGGGTCTAAATTCTCCAGTTAGTTGATCCCTCTTCGGTCCAAATATTCTACGCAGTTCTTCATTTTCAAAAACTCTTAGCCGTTGCTCATGCCTCAATGTCAGCGGCCACGTTTCGCATCCGTAAAGGACCGTTGAAAGAATAATTTTTACTTTCACTTGCGTATATATGAAATATTATGAAAGTATTGCGATCGTGAATTTCTCAACTTCCGGTTTTCAACGGAAATACCCGTTTTGGGGTCCCCTGAGTCCAAATAACCAAGTCCCGCCAAATGGTCTGTGTGTGTGTGAACAGACTAGCTCAAAAACTATAAACCGTGCGAACCTTAAATTAGGTATTTGGTGCAGTGGCGGATCCAGAAATTTTCTGAGGGGGGGGCGCACTTTTTTTTTTTTACATTTCATGAGTAATGAAGGCCCTAATTTAAAATACATATTAGTACATAATGACGTTATAAATTACTGTAATGTTTAAATACAATTCATTTACAATGAAATGACATACAACTTGAAAAATGACTAAATACAGCGCATTTCATATAGAAATAGTAATACTTTATGAGTGTCCTCACCTCTCAGGGGGGGGGGGGGGCGCCCCCCGCGCCCCTCCCCTGGATCCGCTACTGATTTGGTGTATGTATATACCCGCGATGTATATACATATGACAGCAAAAATTGCACCAAAATTGGTAAAATAGTGGAGTACTTTATTTAATAATTTTTCAGGTTTTTTTCGATTTTCTCAAA
This sequence comes from Aelia acuminata, assembly GCA_911387785.2. Taxonomy (NCBI): domain Eukaryota; kingdom Metazoa; phylum Arthropoda; class Insecta; order Hemiptera; family Pentatomidae; genus Aelia; species Aelia acuminata. The sequence continues at coordinate 1,974,954 of OU426980.1, forward strand.
AACGGCTCTAACGATTTTGATAAAACTGGGCATTTGAGGTAGGTATATGCCCACGATAGGACAGAAAAATTTTCATCAAAATTGATCAAACGGAGGGGGCACTTTATTTCATAACTTTTTTCCAATTTTTACGTTATTTTTTTTTTCGATTTTCTCAAAAACGGCTTTATTGATTTTGATCGAATTCGGCATGTTCAATGGCAATCAAGTCTTTTTTAGTATCAGGTAAGCTTTATAATTATTAAAATGTTCTGAGGGGGCTTAAATGGGGAAGGCGCCTTTTTTTGTTTCCCTATGAAGTACCTTTGTTTTTGTTTATATGGAGAAAAATGTGAAACAATCAAGTAAACATATACAGGAGAAAAAAGAAAAATATTCCGTCAACTCATTAAACACGCCTCACGAGCCCAAGCATGCGTAGTACGCCTTTAATGACACACCACTTTTTATAATTAAAGCCGTTCTGTTGATTTAATGGAAATTATTTGTTTCATGGTAACTAAATGAACTTTTTCAACATCTACATACGAGAAATATAAAATGAGACGCGATGGAGTATTATGCTTGCGTTGCCAAATTACCGCAAGTAAAAACTTCTATTTAATAATAAAAAAATAAGTAAATGAATGTAGAAAAATGTGTGGCTTTGAAAAATGGCATTTAACAAACACAATTTCTAATCTAAGTAAGTTGGTCAGTGAAAGTTGGGTGTTGCGCGCATCGCACCAGATTTTTAAGTTTCGGGAATGAAGACGCAAGCTAAGCACTTTCATTAACGTATTACCGGCTTTTGATTTACTCTTAATTTCCTCATCGATTTCGTTTTTTCTAGTTGCTATCGTGCCTAAATATCTCAATTCAGATCAATATGGGCCCAAAAATTAAAGTTTTTAAAGCAGCGGTAAAATCGATTATTGGTTACAGGTCACAGGTTTGGGGAGGAATGCAATACTAGGAGATTGAAAAAATTCAATATTATTTCATTAAAAAAATATTTAACTTACCATTATACACACCGGCATACTTAATACATATAGAAACAGAACTGACACCCCATCATATCGATAATTTAAAAAATCATCATTATTATTTATGCAGAGTCATGAATTTCCCTGACAATAGATTTCCCAAAATAATCGCGAATGAAATAATTAAAAAACAGATAGGGTGGTACAAAGATTTAAGTTTTACACTAGATAAATAAAAAATAGAATTTAACCCTACTATCACGTTTAAATGGTCACAAACTTTTCAACAGATCCGGGAAAAACTGGCTATAGAATTAAAAAATAAATTCAGATTCAGAAGGCAGTAAATTCAAATAAGGCCTTAATTTATAGAGTTTTGAACCATGAGACAGGGATAAACTACTTTAAAAGGAATTATAACGACAACATAGTTAAAAGGATCTTCAAAGCCAGGGGTGAACTAATAAAGCTGAACAATAGAGTTTATTATGATAATGAGAACAGAATATGTTCCCTGTGTAATAAGAATGAGCCAGAGGACATAATTCATTTTTTAGCTAAATGCCCAATACTGAGTGAAATTAGAAGAAGATATTTTAAAAAAGATCTTATATCATTTAGTGAAGCGACTGATTACTTGAATGGTAAAGATTGGCTTCAACTCGAAAACTATTGTAAAGTAGCTTGGGCTTATAGGTATACGTTATATTAGGTATACGTTATAGGTATACGTTATGAAGGGAATTTAATTATTAGCAACCATAAAAAACAATATTGACAGCTGGGTAATTATTTATGTAATTATTACTATGTTTGAATTGTTGTTTTATATTATGAACCTATATTGTCAGTTAGAGTAGGCCAATTTATTTATTCATCTATTACTAAATATGTTTCAATTATTGTTTTATTTATTATTATTATTGCTAGTTAGAAGGGACCAATATATTTATTTACCTATTACTAAGTAAGAATTGTTGTTTTATATTATAATATCTGCATTGTTGGTTGGAATGGGTAGGTAGGCATAATTTATGATCTAATAATCCCTTGTTATGTTGATATGTAATATCCTATTGATTTATTAAATGTTTGAAGTGCAATTTGCTCTCGCTCTTGTTATGGGTTGTTTTATACCGCATGCTAGAAATATATTTATATTATTATATTTATTGTTGAATGCTTATGTATATTAAATTTAAAAGATGAAAAAGAAGATTTTTTAGGAATAATCGGTAGTAACACCGTTAGTTACAAGATTTGAGCTTGTAAATAATAACTAATGTTTAATGGATGAAGGCCAAACTCCGGCTAATGGTTCTCAAACCAAGCCTTAAAAATTTTTGTTGAGTTTATTATGTCTATTGTATTCATCATTGTTTGTATATAGCTAAATAAAAATTCATTCATTCATATCTCAATTTATCTACGTGTTAAAACATATTTCCTTCCACATAAATATCAGCAAATTATAATCTGTCTTATCCGTATTTATCACCAGCCGGTTCTTGGCCGGCTTTTATCAACGTTTCGTATTTAATTCTATGCTTTCCGCGTCCTCCCCAAGCAAAACCAAATCATTGGCGTATCCGAGCATGGATATTTTTCCTCCCAAATTCAAACCCTTTCCGGTCCGTATCACCTCCCTAATGGCATATTCCAGTGCTAAATAAAATAAAACAGGTGATAGAGAATCACCTTGTTTCAAACCAGAGCGAACCTCGAACTTCTCAGAAAAAAACTACCGATTCTTAATATATTGAACGTTTCGGGCATTCTCATTTTTAGTTAGTTGTCTTTGAAACAGCAATACGTCTTTGATCCCTTTTTGTGGATCGAAATAAGAATAGATTCTTTCCACTCTTCGGGTATTTTATCCTATTCCCAGATTTGTTTAACCTATAGAAGCATTACAGAGATCACAGCTTTTCCGCATGCCTTGATTAGTTCACAAGGAATATTATCTGTTCCTGCTGCTTTATTCGATTTTAATTTTCCAATGGCTTTTTTAACTTCCTCTTTACTAGGTTCTACCATTAACAGTTCAGCAGTCTGATATTCCGAAGGAGAAGATAAGATCCGAAGAAGAATAAGAACACTACTATAACACACACACACACACACACACACACACACATATATATATATATATCTGTGTTGGTGTGTGTGTGTGTGTGTGTGTGTGTGTGTGTGTGTGTGTGTGTGCGCGTGTGTGTGTGTGTGTGTGTGCGCGCGTGTGCTATAGTAGAATTCTTGAGGTTCAGTCTATAATATATAACAATATTATGGCGACGTTTCGAGACTATATTGTTCCCATGATCATGCCCTACAATGTACAAACAGGTTGAAATACAATTATATGAATTACATAAGTAAAATTTGCATTAAAGTTAACAGTAATATAAATATATAAAATACATATCATTCAAATGATAAAATTTTATGAATATACTTACAATGTTGCTGATGGATATTGCTATACAAACCACATAAATGTAAAGAGACTAACTAACTATATTAGTCTATAGCATATAATTGCTTATTATTGACTGAACCTCGAGAACCCTATTATAACATTTAATATCAACAGTCAAGAAAATATATCCGATATATATATATATAATCGGTAATCTGTCCAATCCATAAAAAGGGTGATCGGCTGGTCTGCGGTAACTACAGAGGCATCTCCTTACTCTCTTGTGCGTACAAGGTGTTGTCCAACATCCTCTTCCAACGACTACTTCCCTATGCAGAGAAGATCTTAGGCCTATACCAGTGTGGTTTTCGGAAAGGATGATCGACCATTGACCAGATATTTTGCTTAGGCATCATGCTTGAAAAATGACGTGAATATAAGCTTAAAACGCACCATCTGTTTGTTGATTTTAAGGAAGCATATGACAGTGTTCACAGGGAACAGTTTTATGAGGCGATGATGGAACTTGGAATCCCTGAAAAGCTTATCAGAATGGTAAGACTCACCATAGGAGAAGTGAGATGCACTGTGCAGGTTGGTGGAGCAAGATCTGCGGAATTCACTTCTGGGAAAGGATTAAGGCAGGGGGATTCGCTGGCATGGCTTTAGAGAAGTCCATTAGAGATTCTGGCATTCAAGTAGGCGTAACTGTATTCAGCCGGACAGTGCAGCTTCTTGCTTATGCCCATGATATCGACATTGTTGGACGCTCTTTCCAGGCAGTCTCTGATGGATTCTTGAGACTAGCGGACGCAGCAAGAAAAATGGGCCTTAAAGTCGACGCCGGAAAAACCAAATATCTAGTCACTGAGGAAAACCCCAGACCTGGCGAAACCATTACCATCGGAGAGTTCAGGATCGAGAAAGTGTTTGAATTAATTTATCTCGGATCCCTCATAACTCAAGATAATGCTGTGGATTCGGAAATTAAGCGAAGAGTCCTATGTGCCAATCGTTGTTATTATGGCCTCGGCCAACATTTTAGGAACCGTGCTTTGTCAAGAGAAACAAAGATATTATTATATAAAACAATCATCCGGCCGATACTCCTTATGGCTCAGAAACATGGACTATATCCAAGACTGAGGAGCAGAATCTAATGGTCTTTGAGAGGAATATTCTTCGTAAAATCTTTGGAGCCGTTAAAGTTGAACAGGTATGGAGACGCCGGACAAACGAGGAGCTCAGATATTTATTTAAGGAACCAGATGTGGTTCAATTCATGAAACTCAATAGATTGAGATGGGCTTGGCACGTTGCTCGAATGGCTGAGAGTGACATTCCGAAGAAAATGATTTCTGAGGTAATACAAGGAACAAGGCGTAGAGGAAGACCTCGGCTGACTGTGTGGCTGGTGATGCCAGGTCCATGCTGGGAGTGAGGAGCTGGCTGGCGGCAGCACAGGATAGGAACAACTGGTGGAGGCTGCTGCAGGAGGCCAAGACTCGGCATCGAGTTGTCGCGCCAAATGAATAGAATAGAATATATATATATATATATATATATATATATATATATATATATATATATATTTATATATATATAATATATGTTTTAATGAATCAGATGTTTTAAATTGATTAATTGAATTTCCAAAACGGTTGAAAATTGCTGATATACCTCTCATTATATAGTTCCCATCTATCAATTATTAGCTATTTGAATTTTTTTTTTTTATATAATACAAACAGATGTTGTATATTAAATTGCAACCATTCATTTCTTGAAGTGTTTATTCAACTGTTCTTGTCACAAATAAAAACATTTTTTTTAACCGTAGATTGCATATGAAATTATTAATAAAATAACCTAGAATTGATGACTTTTAGTATAAATGTTATCTTGTATTAAACTAAATAGGGCATAGTTGAACAACCTGTAAATTTCGGGTCAGGAGGTTGAAAGGGATTTAATACCTGAACAAAAGGAGGAAACATGGGCTAGATCATTGAGCCAGAAAATTTAAATCGAGAGCTTAAGCGACTGAAGCTGCTTCATAAACGACTCTGGGGAAATGACGCCAAAGAGGGTTCACCTATAAAACTCCAGTTCTGAGAAGGCTACAGTTTAATTTAAAACAAACAGTTATAGATAATTTATATTTAAATTTAAATATGACATGTTTAGGTTGAAAAAAAAAAAAAAAAAAAAAAAAACCAAGTTATTTCAAAGTTAATTCATAGGAGTCCTGCATCCTTCGAAATTACTTTGATTTAGTTTTGATTTGAATTATCATAATTAAAAACTTATATTTAATAATAAAAAAAAATTAGTTTACTTTAAAGAGCAAATACAAACAATAATTAGTAAATGAATGTGGAAAAATGTGTGACTTTGAGAAATGGCATTTAACAAAACATGTCAACTTTAATCAAAGTAAGTTGGTAAGTGAAAGTTGTGTGTTGAGCGCATTATTATTATTTTTTTGTTTCACACGTTAAATGGTGTTACAATTATTGGGGACCAAAGTAAGCCAACCAATAATTATGTAAACACATTTAAAAACTTCTGATCTATTTGATAGTCATCAATTTCCTGACTACTCTTGCACTTCCCAACAATACTGCCTCCTGCATTTTCTCCATCGTTCCAGATGGAAGGTACAGTTCTTGTAATGAAGTCTGGGTACCTTCTGGTATCAAGCCGTTGCTTGATATTATCAAAGGTAGAATACGGCTTTCTATACTGTACCATAAAGCTTCTTCATCTCTTCCGCTAATTCTACGTATTTTCTCTTTTTTTCTGTTACTACCTTATGTACATTATCGTCCGAAGGAAAACCAATTTCTATTATCGACACTATTTTCTTTCCTTTGTCTAATATTAATATATCAGGTCTGTTGTTTTGTATAGTGTGATCCGTGATCATGGGATGACCCCAGAACATCTTGACGCTTTGCCTGGAGATGATTGGTTCCGGACGGTACTTATAATACGGGCAGTAGTAATCAATGAGCCCCATCTTCTCAGCTATGGCTTGATGCACTACCTTGGCTGCGTAGTTGTGTCTCTGCAAGTACTCCTTACCCGCAAATATTCCACATCCCGAAGTGACGTGCTGCATTGACTCCGCTGTCTGTTTGCACAGTCTGCATAAATCAATGATAGTCTCCCAACAAATATTTTTTCGGTACGCTCTTGCAGCTATCACCTGATCTTGGATGGCCTGCAAGAATCCCTCAGTCTCGGGAAATAGATGACCATTTATTACCCATGTCAAGGATGCTTTAATATTTATACCAGTATCTGTTAATGGATGGTAAAAACGTCCATGCAGTGGTTTTTTTTCCATTTCTCTTCTAAGGTACCATAGTCTGATTCATTGCTTGGATTTTCAGCATTTAGTAGATTTAGAGCGGTATAATCTGCATCCAGCGAAGCAATAGTTGTTAGCATGTTAGAGTTTTGACATCTAACATAAGCACGAAGATTATTTTCTTGCTCCCGGCATAACCTTAACAGGCTCATCAGACCACGGTCTCCCATTTCCCTAGGAAGATATAACCTTGAAATCGAAGATTTGGGATGCCTTTTTCTTCAAAGGACCATCTGAACTCTAACAAGACGATCTAACCTTTCGAGATCTGTTTTGGTCCATTTCAGTATACCAAATGAATAGGCTAATGCTGGCACGACCCACGTATTCAATGTCTTAATGGTGTTTCTTCCATTTAAATGAGACTTCAGTTCCACTTTGATTCTGTGTACAAACTCATCTTCGAAGTTTCTCTTCGAATTAGCTTTGAATTTCAGCAGTTGGTGCAGTCCCAGATATTTGTAAGAATCTGTTTCTCTCAACTGATTAATGACAACATCATCTGAAAGTTCCATATTAATTCCTTCTACTATCCTTCCTCTTTTTACATAGATGACGGCACATTTATCGATTCCTAAATCCATTTTAATGTCATCGCTGAATGTTTTTACCCTTTTCAACAGAGAGTTCATTTCGTCTTCTTAAGATCATCCATATAAAACTAATGAGAGAGCTTTGTTTCGGAATTAAGTTGGTATCCCTTATTGCGAGATCTTTTTGTTACTTTTGAACCTGTTTTATTACCAAGTTGTTCCGCTGCCATAATGCTCTTTACCTGAATATATTCAGTCAGCTTGTTTTGAGGATAGCCGTAAGGAACTTATATACGCCGTTAAGGCAAGTTATGGGTCTAAAATCTTGCGGTTCCAATTTTTCTTTATTTACCTTTTTTATTAAATAGGTAATGCCTGTGCAGAAATTCGGAGGAACGATTATCTCTTCTGATAATAATTTTTGATACCAAGAAGGAAGAGGGCTATGTGTATTTGTAAAATATTTCAGCCAATAATTTTGAATTTTATCAGGTCCTGGTGCTTTCCAATTATTATTATTATTTTTATTTTTTCTTCTCGGTTTTTCACCGGTAATGGCACATTACCCGGACCTAGGTCAAGGGTAAGGCTTGAAAAATTTATTCTTTAATGTTTATGAATTTTCTTACAATGCTCGCAGTTCCGAGCAACACTGCCTTCTGCATCTGTTGCATTACTATTATCATTATTATTATTATTATAAATATTGTAAATGATTTAGGTCGAAAACCCTGAAACTTTTACACATATACAGTGACAAGCAAAACACACAATTTTCATTTACAAAAATATTTTAACATTATATGAATTATTTATTTATTAGAAAAATATAATATTTGATTTTTGTAAATGGAAAAGAGAAGTGTGTTATTATTTGTAAACTGATCAAAGTGCCCTTTATATAACAATGTATATATTTTCAAGGATTGATGTAATATTCTGTGTTTAGCAACCCTTTGAGCTAGGGCAGTATTACTTTTTATTGAATTAAGTATTTCTCTCAGTTTCCAAATCCAGTACTATCAGAATGTTTAACCTTCATAACTGAAGAAAATAATAAATAAAATAGAAAATATTTTTTTTTTATTTTAAAATAAAATTTTTAAATAATTTATTTTTTTGTTTTTTTGAAGAGAAAAGATTTGGCTCCGCCGGGAGTCGAACCCGGGTCTCCTGCGTTACATGCGAGGATGCTAACCGCTACACCACAGAGCTCGGCTCAAGGCAGAGCAAATCCTTCCTCTTCACTGCCAAATCTTTTCTCTTCAAAAAAATAAATTATTTAAAAATAATTTAAAATTGTTGGTGAGCCACAATTTAAGATTGGATTAATTATAATAAAATAAAATTTAATTTTTTTTTTAAATACCTATTAACAAAATATTTTAAATTTCATTTCGGCTTGCCACACCGAAAAATGAATGTCAAGTGAATCGTATATTATATCTAATATTATTTTCAAAAACATAAACATTATGCATAAATAATATTAATTATGCGTGATTATTAAGTGTTGGGTTGATGCATGTATTGGAAAAGCGACATTTTACCTAATATACATTGTTTGTCCGAAAGTAGGGTTGGAAACCTTATATCTTATTCCGTTTCCAGACTCCCTTGAATTCTTAGATATTAGGAATACGTGTTCGTTAACGAGTATGATTTTATTTAATTTTCTTTTCTTCGTCTTTGTTCTTGGTCAAATAATTATTTTTATATTAAACAAACCTTCATATCTTGGTTTCCTGTTTGATTAATCAATATTTACTTATATTTATAAATCTTAACATAAGTGAAAAATGCCAGTTAAAAGTTTTCTCAATGAAACCATTCATTTTTCTTACGAAAAAAAGAAATGGTTTGCATATCATTCGTAACACTAACGAAATTGGCTAGAAGAGACACATTCTCTCACCACGGCAGGTCTCGATTGGTTTCAACCGTGAAGTCTTTGCACCTTGCGGATTCTTTCGGGGTGTTGTGTTTTTATATATTTTATTATGTAAATAGCAATATCTCCCGCCACTTGGAATATTTTTGGCTATTTATAAAAACAGATGTATAAGGTTATAAATTCCAATATGTAGTACATGTGTTAGAATTGTATACTTGAAATCGATGCAAAATTACTACTCATTATGTATTCTCGTTAAATAAACACATAATTATTATTTCTTCCTGGAAATCGAGCTTTTATTCATTTCCAAGACATTTGGCGACCGTGACAGGACTGTTTTATCGGATGTGTTTATTGATGAGTATGGTCATAACACTGTAGAAGTATTTTTCGGTGAGTTCGCTTTATTTTGATTTTGTAATTCACTATATTTAGGTTATTTAGAATGAGTACATTATAAGTCACTAAGAAATCTAGAAAGGTTCAAAGAACCAACATAACTAAAATATTTAAGGATATAAGTACATTGTTGGGTGAACAGTCAGAAGATTTTGATCAAATCAAAGCACTTGGAGAAGTACTAGACAGGAGATATCAAACATTAACAGATCTCGATTCAAAGGTTTATGATCTAATGTTAGGTGATGAGGTTACAGAAGAAGATTTAGAAAACGAATTAAAAAGGGTAAACGATTATTCTGTAGAATATTTTAAGGCTAAGGCTCTTATCGCTAAGTTAAAAGAAGATAGTGGTTCTTATTCAGATGATTCTTTGCATAATTCTGACGAAAGTAGACGATCAGTTAAAGTTGCGAAATGCTCATATCGATTACCGTTGCTAAATTTCAAAGAATTCTCAGGTGAATTGAAAGATTGGTTGCCATTTTGGTCCCAATTTAAGAGAATTCATAATGGTTTTAGTATGGATCCTAGTGAGAAATTGCAATACTTAACCATGGCAACCAAACCTGATTCTGTAGCTAGGGAGGTTGTTGAGAGTTACCCTTATACTGCGGAAATGTACCCTGAAGTAGTTAAAGTCTTGAAAAGTAGATTTGGAAGGGAACATTTGCTTAAAGAATTTTATATTCGTGAGCTTTTGAAAATTATTTTACAAAATACTACTTCTAATAATAAATTATCCTTGTCCAATCTCCATGACAAATTGCAGTGCCATTTGAGAAATTTACATACTTTAGGTGTAACATCAGAAAACTGTGCCCCTATTTTATTTCCATTGGTCTCATCCTGTCTACCTGAAAAACTTTAAAAATATGGGAAAGGAGTGGTTTATCGTTAAACAGATCTGGTAATTCTGAATTTTCCGGTAAAGATATTTTAGATAATTTAATGCAGTTTCTTAAAGCGGAAGTTGATGGTGAACAGAAGGTAGCGTTGGCGATGGCAGGTTTCGGCAATAATGAAACTAATCCTATAATACCCCGTCGTAGAAAATCCGAACCAAAAACAGTTGCTGAAATTCCTACTGCTGCGGGATTGCATGTATCAGCTGTAAGTAACACTAAAAATAAGACCACCGATAATTGCATTTTTTGTTCATTAGGGCACAAATTACAAGAATGTATCAAGGCGCAAAAAATGTCATTTGAATAGAGGCGAAAAATAGTAGAGTCTAAAAAAGTATCTTTTTGTTGTTTAAAAAAAGGTCATATTGTTAAAAATTGTAAACGTTAGCCTTGTTCCGCGTCCGCTCCATTGGGGTTCCGGCGCTATCTGGCGCTGCACTGCTGCCCTCACACAGGTAGCATGCAACTAGACACACACGTCTAGCAGTCACCAGAGAGCCCGGACCTGGCGCTGTGTCTACTTGGGCCCACATCAATTTGTTTGTCTCGTCCACTTCACCCAATCATGGAGTAGAAGCAAGAAGTTGCCCCACGGGGGTACCTGGGGCGGAGAATGAAGTAGCAAGTTGTCCACTACAGTCCACTACAGACACTACAGTCCATTCAGTGTCATATTTAAAGTTTCAAGCAGCCACAGATTTTGAGCCCTGGCAGTCTGCTGGGGGCCAAAGTCAAACAAGCCTAAATACATTTTTTGTAATAAGTCACATTATATTTTAATGCGTAATAGTTTAGCTGAAGAAAAACAAGATGAATCAAGTTTAGAAAAATCACAACCTTCATTAAATTTAGAACATGTTGACACTTTAGCTAGTTTATCGAGTGAATGTGATGTGATGATGCAGATTTTACGTGTGAGAATGGAAGGCAAAAATAAATCACGAGAAGTAAGAGCTCTCATAGATACTGGCTCACAACGTTTTTATATTTTATTGAGTACAGCAATTGAAATGGGATATGAGCGTTGTCATCAAGCTACCTTTCAACACTATCTTTTTGGTGGGGCTACCACAGGAGGAGTCAAACATGATGTTTTTGAAATTTGTGTTTCTAACCTAGATAATTCATATAAATGCAAATTTATAACTTTAGGGCAACAACTCATCTGTAATAACACTTCTCCTGTAAAAGATGGTCCTTGGATGAATGAACTTAATGAAAAGGGTTTTACACTTAGCGATTTTGGTAAACCTGGACCAATTGAATTATTGATAGGTGCCGATGTTGTAGGCAAGCTGTATACAGGAGTCGTTAAAACGCGGAATTGTAGTGTGGTTGCAATTGAAACTCGTTTAGGTTGGTCAATAATAGGGGAAAACTATGGATGAGTTCAGCTATGGTTATATCAAGTATGCTCACTGTCGAGCCGAAACTTTCAGATTTATGGTCCCTTGACACTTAAGGTATTATCGACCCAGTAGAGAAATTATTAAAGTTAGAAATGGAGGCTCTCACCCATCAACATTTTATTGAGACAGTTTCATTGACTAAAGAAGGTCTTTTTGAAGTATACCTTCCTTGGGTTGAATCTCATCCAGCGTTACCTAGTAACTATCAATTAGCTTGCTCGATTAAAAAATTGAAAAAGGAAGGTTATTATGATATTTATCAAGAAATATTACATGATTGGATCGAAGAAGGAATAATTTAAGAAGTTAAGTCAAAAGAACAAGTTCCATGCCATTATTTACCTAACCGCCATGTCATAAAGCCAAACAGCACTACACCAGTTCGACCTGTTTTTGACGCCTCTGCAAGAGAAAATAAAAATCCTAGTCTTAAACAATGTCTAGAAAAAGGCGCTAATCTTTTAGAGAAAATACCTACGATATTAGCACGATTTCGCTTAAAGAAAATAGGAGTGGTAGCTGATATTCGTAGAGCTTTCTTACAAATAAGTCTAACAAATAGCGACCGGGATTACCTCAGATTCTTATGGGTCAATAGAGATGGTGAACTTAAGATATATCGTCACTGTCGGGTTTTATTTGGGGTGTCCTCATGTCCGTTTCTGTTAGAAGCATGTATTAAGTAATTAATAATTTTTTTAACCTGTTGCAAAGAGGGAAAATGTCAGTTATCTGTGAAGTTGGTAGAAAAGCTGATAAATAGTTTCTATGTGGACAATTGCGTTACTAGTTTAGACGATGAGGAACAAACCAGTGAATTTATAGATCTAGTCACATCAATCATGGCCGAACGCAAATTTGAGCTTCGAGGGTGGGAGCAAAGTAATTCCCCATTATTTACACTTAATAATATTATAGGCCTCCTTTGGAATAATCTAACTGACACACTGATGATCAATTTGGGTAATATTGAATCAGTAGATCTCACAAGAATCACCAAGATGGTTATTTTAAGTGCAGCGCACAGAATTTTCGGTCCTATTGGATTGAATTGTGGTGTCACACTGATTCCAAAACTTTTATTGCAGCAGACTTGGAAATCAGGTATCACTTGGGATCATGAAGAAGATGAGGCAATCAGCGTTCGTTTCTTAGCCTGGTTTAAGGGTCTGTCTCTTTTAGATCATATTAAGATTACTCGATGGTTGTCAGGTAAAAATATACTAGATACAGCGTCATTAAATATGTTTTCAGATGTTAATGGGAAGTCGTCATATTTAACATCAAGAGAGTGCAAGAAGAAATTATTGGAATTGCGATGGTGGGAGGGTTTGGCCAAACAATTGCCAGGGTATTGGAAGTTAAGTTGTATGCCTGGTTAAGATGGGAACGTCAGTGTTGTCCGTTTAATGACTGCCAGGGGTGAAATTATCCGACCCATCCAAAGAGTTTATCCATTAGAATTGCATCTGGAATATAATGAACAAGAGGATTCTGAAGAAAGAAGAAGCCAGAGAAATTAAACTTTTGATTTGTTCAATTTTCATGTTTTAATTTCAGTTTAAAGTACTTTCAATTTCTTTAATTTTGCATAGTATTTGTTTTTGTAAATTAACTTCATTTTCAATTCGTTAATTTAGGTGGGAGGATGTTGTGTTTTTATTATGTAAATAGCAATATCTCCCGCCACTTGGAATATTTTTGGCAATTTATAAAAACAGATGTATAAGGTTATAAATTCTAATATGTAGTACATGTGTTAGCATTGTATTGTTGAAATCGATGCGAAATTATTGCTCATTATGTATTCTCGTTAAATAAACACATCATTATTGTTTCTTCCTGGAAATCGAGTTTTTATTCATTTTCAAGACACGGGGGATCATTCTACGATATTTTTAGATGAAAAAAATGCAAAAATTAAAATCCTAAAGGTGAAATCATTGAACGATTTTCGCATTTTTTAACAAAATGTGTAAAAATTTCATTTTAATATTTAATCTTCGTTTATCTTTTTTTATATAGTTGACGGAAATGCTTCACTCATTAAATATGATTTTATAAAATAATAATATTCAAAACTTATTAGATTTTTGAAACTTTGTTTTAATTACTTTATTTATGTTACATATTATACAAAAGTATACAATATGAAATTCACAGATAATTAAGGTACACATCATACGTGATTAGAATTGTATTCGCATGCAGCATTTAATAAGTGTTTAGCATAATTTGGGCTGCCATTATTCACTTTATACTTCTTCCAAGTTTGTGAAAAATCGTGATGAACCGATCCAATTGCTTGTTATCGGATGTATGATATCAGAAGTATATTTCACGAATGAAAACATGTAAAAGTAAATATTTTATTCATTTAAAATTTTAAAATTATTCAATACTATTTAATACTCATCAAATATAGGTGTATATATATTGGACATATTTAAAAGCCCTGAAAAGGGCTAATATGCAATTTGAAAAATATAGGTATATATTGAAAAAAAACAACATTAGATAGAAAAATAAATGATAAAGATTACGATACGTATTTATAAAAATGAAATTTTTGTACATTTTACTTAAAAAATGCGAAATTTGTTGAAATTAAAAAAACGGCCACGTTTAGGATTTTAATTTTTGCATTTTTTTCATCTAAAAATGTCCTAGAATGATCCCCCGAAAGAATCCGCAAGGTGCAAAGACTTCACGGTTGAAGTCAATCGAGACCTGCCGTGCCACGATACCAGTGGGTGATATTTGAATTGAAATTAAGTCAGTGAATAAACTAAAATTTTAAGTGATTTATTGGTAGCAATGAAATATCAATTTTAAATAAGACTTTCACAAGGCCATCTTATGCTCTGACAACGAAGAGAATAGTAAAGGGTAGTGTCCGACCGAAACCAAAATTTTAGCCGTAACCGAAAGCGAAACCGAATTTCGGCCATAGACCTGGTTACGGTAAACCGAAACCGAGAAACTTATTTACGTTTGTATACATAGTACATGTATGTGTGTAATATGTCTAGTTTAGCAATGATATCAATGAAAGCTTATAATATAACAGTAATTTAACTCCATAAAGGTCTGGCCAAACATAACCGCACCGCAGCACGGGAGTGTATCGGATCTGATTCAAATACGAAGTATAGATAGTAACGGGTCGGTTGACTCGGTGTCTGGCATGTGTGACTAGTTACTAACTATCTTTCCTAAATGAAGCAGATCCGATGCGGTGCGATTATGTGTGGCCAGACCTTTATTCATATAATACGTGGGCTTGAGGATAGAAGTTATTTAGAATATATATTCTTATTTAGTGTTAATCTTATTTTTTTAGAAATCAAATTTCATTATTAATAAGGAGATAATTAAAAGCAAGGAAAGGTTCTTAATGCTCAAGGTGAAGAATAAATGTCATTCTTTACGCTCAACGTAAATAATTCTGTATGAAAAGAGTGCTTTCATTACATGTTAAGACTTGATGTAATTTACGAGGCATATTTCTGTTTGTCTCCACATCCAATTTAAAGTTTTCGATCAATTATAGATACCAAACGAATGACAAAAATTATGTTTTATCGAAATACAACACAAGTGTTATTAATTAAAATAACAGGTACCTCGCACCATTATATCCAAGGGTGTTAAAGGCCATGAAAAAGATCGAGCTTACAAGCAGAAATCGTGTAGTCCTACTTTCTTCTCGATCAGTCACAAAAGGTAGTTTCGGCTTGGCCGAAACCGAAACAGCGCACACAGGGGTATTTGGCCCTAAAAGTTGGCCAAAACCCATTTTTTGAAATTTGAAATCTCTGGTAAATAATGACTCGAAGTTCAAGTAGAGGGTCTGTTGGATCATGCAAGATGATTTTTATCTCTTCCAGGCCCTTAATCCGGCGGCTATTCTAATTCAAATCTGACCTTATCCTTTAACTCGTCTGTGCTCATAAGTATTGGTCTTCAAAATATATTAATTTTCTTTGTTTTTACTGAAGTACCGTCATTATCATATGATGGATTGTTCGAGGCCAGGTTTGTACTTGTTATCCAGACAGTTATAATTTTTTTGCATTCAATACTAGTATCAATATCTTTTTGTTTTTTGGTAGGTATATTTTAGAGCTAAAAATTAAATTTGGAGGTTAAAAAGTTATACTTCTGGGCTTTTCTGGGCAACGAAATATTTTTTATGATAATGTATAATTATCGTAGATTATGTTTCTTGAAAAAAATTCTGCGAATAGCTGCGGTTGGGAGACTTATAATTTTTTATTACTAAAATGTCAATTTCATTAAATAATAAAAAAAATTCAATTTTGTTATATTTTCATTTATTTGTACTTTAGGATCTTCTGGAAGAATAACTGTAACATGAATGGAATTATTTGACATATTTTTAAAGTCAAAACATTAGCTGTTTAAAAAAAAGAAGGAATTTTTGGTGTCTTTTCTCATTGGGAAATATTGTAATAAATAACCTAGAGCATGTGAAAGAGCTAAAACAAAATTATCCATTTTGAGGCATGATTTCCAAGTGAGATAGAATGCTTCTTCAAGGAAAACAAATGTTTTTGAAACAGCAACAAGAAATGGCTAAGTGGGACGATATCAATCAAAAGCTCAAGATCTGGTGGACGCTCTGAAAAATCATTTGTTACTTTAAAATTTACAACGGATACGGAGAAACTTTATCAATGGTATGCTATGACACCATCTGTTCACAAAATTTTAAGGGATGGTTTTGAAGTTATAAAAAGCTCTCTGCTTCATATTGGTCTTTTATCTGAGGAAGCAGCAGAAGCCCGAAATAACCATTTCCGGGTTTATAGAGAAAATAAGACTAGAAAATTTCCCCGGACAGAGTGCAATCTGGATGTAATAAATAGATTAATATTGAAATCAGATCCAGTTATCACAGGTATGAGAAGTTCAAGAAAAAAGGTATCAGGTTTTGTAAGGAAACTTTAGAAATGATGTCTCTCCCAACCAACTTAACCGATTGTGGTGAATCCGAAAGTTCAATAAGTGACGAGGAAAGTGAATATCGAATAATTAAATTTTTAAGAAAGGTTGGTGCGTTTCCTCTATAAGCTGTGTTTCGAAGAGGTATTAAACAATTCTTAATGAATTAGGAAAACACACCTTTTTTCTTTATCACCATAACTTTTTATATTCACCTATTTTATACTATTTTCATTTTTTTTAATATAATAGTAATAGATAAATGATAATAAATCTTTAATTAGTTAAAAGCATAATTCATGGGTGCAATGCATAAAGAAAAAATAATATGAACATAAATTGTAAACCCATGGATGCCTATTTCACAGTCGGTGGAGTTATGTAAAAATTTATTTTATGAAAATATTCTCCTTAGAGTATTTTTTTAACTTCTAAAAATACATTTTTAATGTATATTACAAATATAGAAGCGATTTTGAGGACTTTTCAATTAATAAAATGGAAGGAAATAGTTTTGGCCAGATTTGCGGGTCAAATACCCCTGTGTGCAGCGGCCGAAACCAGGTTTTTCGGCCGAAAATGGCCGAAACCGAAACTTCGGTCGATCAGTAGTAAAAAGGGGTTTACAAGGATAGAAAAAAGTAAATTACATTATGAAAGGATAGGTATCTTCATCAGGCAAAATCGGCTTCTCATTATGTGAATGAAATATAAATGTTTTTGTTGAACGTCTTCCCAGCATATTTCTTATTTTTTTATTCAGTAAATTTTTGCTTCCTTGGTTGTTTTTTAATTCTCATTTTTCATAACACCTCCCAACAGCTCAATATCAATGCCTCGCATGGGTCAAGTCATTATGTACTTGATGATTGTCACGACGGAGGGGGGGAGAGAGTCACCCCGATGCAGAAAAAATATCATTCATAACAATCTCATTGGATGGAGTCGTTTTTCATTATAAAAAAGAGTTATGGCCTTCAAAGGGCATTTTCTACGGTAACGGAGTCGAAAAACCCGTTGTACTTTTTTAGAAAAATAAAACGCGAATGTAAAGAATATATAGTTGCACATCTGTCAATTAACCTCCTTTTAAATAATTTATTTTTTGAAGAGAAAAGATCTGGCTCCGCCGGGAGTCGAACCCCGGTCTCCCGCGTTACATGCGCGGATGCTAACCACTTCACTAATACCTATTCGAAGAGGAAGAATTTGCTCTGCCTTGAGCCGAGCTCTGTGGTGCAGTGGTTAGCATCCGCGCATGTAACGCGGGAGACCCGGGTTCGACTCCCGGCGGAGCCAGATCTTTTCTCTTCAATAAATAAATTATTTAAAAATAATTTAAAATGGTGGTCACCCACAAATTAAGATTAGATTAATATAACCTCCTTTTAGTTTTTTTATTTCACAACTAGAAGCTACGTTGATTTACCGTCGTTAGTGGCATTTGAAGGAGGTATCCAGTAAAAAGGAAGAAACAAAGGAACTAAAAAAACTTTCACTTCGAACTAAAAAAAATTAAAAAACAAAGCCGCAAATAAAATCCTTGGGCTTTTAGTCTATCCCCATATCATTAATGGCATGTTTACTACCGAATATTATTTTTTAACACTTTTATCAAATTCTAATCAAGTGCTCATTGTCAGAGAAGACAAGCTTAGGGAAAAAATATGCATAACTTTGGGTATTAATTGAGTTTAGTTGCAGGGTTGGTTGCGAAAGAGAAACATTTATGTCAAGTGGAGTCAGTTTTTTTTTTTTTAAAGGGCTCGAAGTAGGATCCATTCCAATATAATCGGAGATTTTACTAATTAGAGCGTGCGAAAGAGTTGACAATATAATTAGTATAATTATTCGTTTGTCCGAATGACGAATTTTTTCTTAATCCATCATTCAAATAATTCCCAACTATGGTTTAGAGAGGGAGTGAAGATATAGTGTTGATAGTATTCGAAAGAAAAAACCCTTCAGCCTAACGACACAGGAATGTTGTTGGTTGCACCACTTGTCAGTACGGTTTCTTCACCAACCGAATTATAATAATTATTTTATTCTATAAAATTGAAGATTAATTTCCCATTGGCACGTTACCTTGTCACATTGTTATACATTCACATCCTGTTGGATTATTTTCAGTGAAGTGTTGTTTTGGGGTTCAAAAACTTTTTTCGTGATTATTTTGACCTGATATTTTAGGCCTCAAGGTAAGTCGAATTCCCTTAATCATTGTTTTATCTTAAACGTTGGATAATTCTTTACAATATTTGCTAACTGCTTTTTTTTTATTACATACTGAAGCACAATAACCTCTAAAAAAAAGAAGCCACATCCCCTAATATGGGATACCCATTACTTCCTATTATGGGATATCCCATATTGATACACCTTTTTATCAATGAAATAAAAATAGTTATTACAGATTAAAATGATTTTAATGAAATGTTACTTTAAACACTGAGTTTTTATAAACATGTATTTTTTGTGATAACAATTTAGAAAATGAAGAAACTAAAGTTCAATGTTCCTACTGTGGAGTACCCTGCCATGAGAGCTGCCTTGAACTCATAATCCACATATTTTCTTTGTAATTTATGAAACAATCTGTCAAATAAAGGCCATATCAAATTTTTTTAATTTGAAAATTATAATAATTTTTTTTTTTTGTAACATAATTAATATGTAGGTATTTATTGACAACACATATATAAATATATATATATATATATATATATATATTTTTTTTTTTTTTTTGTTCCTCCCCTTCCTCGCCTCTTAGTCTATACGGAGTTTCCCGGCCAAGGGAGAAGGTGGGGAATTAAGGCCGAGTAATATTATTAAATATCCCCTGGCTCCGGGTTTTGAACTTGCTATCTTCAGGTTTCCGATCATATGTTGCCAAGGGCATTTACAACATATATTTTTGTGAACATCGTCTGTATAATAAACTTTATTTTGCTTTATATATATAATTTTATATCATGGTCCCTAAAACGGGATATGTATCCCATATTAGGACACCCCCCTATCCCATATTAAGAGCCTATTTTCAAAAAGTACAAATATGACTTATTTCACATTAACCGTGATTACAAATTTCAAAAAGGAGATATGGCATGTTTTTCATTGTTGATGTGGTCTACTACCAGTGCTAAATTGCTAAGTTTCCGGTCTCCCGCTTTTCTAAGGCGGGTGGGGGTTACCAGAAACGGCTTATATCAAGTTAATATATGAAATTAACATAATTAATATGTATCAATGGTATATTGGATACTTTTCCAGAGGTGACGTGTTTACCAATTCTATTTTATTCTAATAAACTTATGGCATAGGGTGAGTGATAATAAATAAACAAATCTAAATTGAACTATATCTTTCATTTTATTGACCAATAATGTAAATCATTTATACCCCCTTTAATATATCATATAAAGATACTTTACTGGCACAAATTAGTTAATGGATGCTGACTGGCAATTTAACATTATTTAATAGTGACCACTCAATATTACAACTAGTACTGTATATGTATTAACCTTATCTGGTGGGCACTCTCTGGTGTTGTCTCTGGCCTATGTGCTGAATCAGTCCCTGCCATCTCTGACGCTCTCTCAGACTCAGCACAGCATCCCATCTCAGCCTGTCTGGCTATCTGGACTCTCACGCTCCTATCTATCCGGTCCTCTGCCCTTCTCGTTCCACTCTCGCCCTCTGGGCACACTACCCGACCTCTGTCCACATCCGAACTCTCTACTCCACTCGACTTTCTCTCCAACTTCCTTTGAACCTCTTTTTTCTCCGTATAAGTCCTCTTTCCCCCACTCTCTTCAGACTTCCTCTGATTGGCTGGCTGCAGACTTCTCCTGATTGGCTAGCTGCCTAAAATTTCCCTTCCTTTCTATATTTAATGTGTTTCCCAGTGGCCTCTTTGCCGGGACAAAACCAGGGTTTATGGCCCCAATAACTTACAAGGCGGTATTTCCAAGACCTAGCCGCCTACAGGTAAAACCAACCACCGGGTTGAGCATATACAGTACTTTACATATTTTGATATTAAATTATTAATTAAATTTCCTTTTCCTATCACGGCAGCATCCACAATACATATCAAAATGTATAACAAAATTTTTTCAATCGTCTAAGCAGTTTAGGGCCAACGAATTAAGTATTAAAAAAAAGTATCCCATAATAGGGCACTTTCCCCTACTTATATAATATTGCATGCCCTAGTTTTTTGCAAATTGTTATATTTGTCAATAAAAAAGTTTGAAATTCCTGGAGGTTTAAAAATGGTTTGACATGGACGGGGATTTCGAGTTTTACAATGAAACTAGTAACGGAAGTTCCCAATTTATTAGACTTTTAGGGGGTTCTACTACTCAATTCACTCAGGCTCATGAGTCAATTTACGCTTATACGAATTTTCTGCCCACGCTAGAATCGAACCAGCTAGGTTTCAATGACATGATCAGTTCCATATCATTGTATGCAATAGTACTCCATCAATATACATCCATGGGAATGATACCTGAATTTAAACTATATTTAAGAAAATAGCAATACATTTAGTTTATTGTTAATTGTTTTACCTTTTTTGAGAAGAGAATCAGCTACAGGCATTTAGACTGGAGTGATATACGCGCAAGGAGTGAACGTTTTCCTGAAAACAATTAATCTCAACTTCTAGGTCGAGTGTATATAATAATGAGCCTAAGTTAGACAGTTGTTCCACAATAAATGACCACTGTCAGCCAACTTGAGAACAATTCAAAATTAATTACAGTTATAATTTGATACTTCTTTACCAGCCTCTTCCTACAAAATCAGTGTTAATCTATCAATGTTAAATTATGACTATAAATTTAAAGGGATTTCCATTCTGGTAGTTCTTATATGAAATATCCAAATGTCAGGAACGTTATTTCACAAGTAAATAAGTTTATTAATAGTGATTTATGGTATATTATTCTATAAATTTGTATTTCCTAATGTATATAATTAGTATAAATTTTGAACATGTATGGTAAATATGACATGAAAGCTATGGGGCGATACGACCTTTAAAGCAAAACACTTGGAGGTGATTCAAGACACGATATCAAACAAATCAATTCATTTGATGATGCTTGGTCACATTTGCAAAGGAAAAGTATAAAAGTCCTTTTTTGCGTTTTATTAAGGGTTCTGTATTTTTATTGAATATAAAAATATTTCTCAAAAACTGCTCAAGATGAGTTGATTCTCAGTGCAACATCGTGAAGTAGATTCAACTTTTTATGAAAAAATAGTTATTTAGCTTAGTAAGATGATGGATAAAATGGACTTTCTTAAGGTCAAACGAAGCAAAGTTGTATTTCTCAATAAATGAGAGATTTTTCACTAATCATTTCCGTGGCCTCCTCATGAAACACAGATTCTTCTCTCTTCAGAAAACTTTTAGTAACCATTGAATTAATGCTAATTAAGTTGAGGTTTATGGAGGGATGATTTGAATAAATGGCTCCAATTTATTAAAAAATGTGGAATGGTTTTTCGTAAATAGAAAAATTTAGTATATAGGACTACTGGGCTTCTAATAAATACGGATGAGACAAAATATATGATTAGCCGTAGAAGTGGTGACGATTTTGCTGATATTAATGTAGAAGGGAATACATTTGAAAACATAGAGAAATTTAGATATTTAGAGACGATGTAGACGATAAAAAACGAAACCGATGAGGAAATAAAGGCTAGATTAAAAGCCGTTGATGCTTGCTTCGCGCCTTCTGTCCGAAACTTATAAATTAAGATTTACAAAACTATTATTCTTACAACGCATTATGGTGCAAAAAATCACAAAAACCAACCATTTTTTTCTGGATCTAATAATTTTTCTTGGTTTTTAATGCTGGACCTTGAAAATATAGTTGAAAAGTAGTTATATTTGGCCGGTTGAGCAGGAGCACGAAGGAAATGACCTTGAGCGTGCTGTAGCAGAGCAATATGTGACCTTGAGGATCATTGACCGACCTTGTTAGGGCGAGGGGGGTGTTGTTCTAGGGTGAGGGGGGGGGGTGTCCTTGAGGAGTGTTATGAGGTTTCAAGGGGTTAACGGATGTGAGATGCCCGACGTGGCAACGTTGGATTGTGGATGTGGCAACAGCGCTTTGTTTATATCGAGCTGTAGCAAGGCTATATTTTGATATTTAATCAGCTGTTTCATTCATAATTTATCAATTGAATTCATTGATCAAGCGTAGTAAAAGCGCCCCCCACGACATACATAAGCGTTCGTCATAGTCCTAGTACTGATAAACCAGTTTACTGGTTCAGCAGTTTCATTCATAATTCATCATTTGAATTCATTGACTAAACTTAGTAAAAGCGGGAGGTTTCTCCCCCCACTACCCCTCACCACATACATAAGCCTTCGTCATAGTCCTAGTACTGATAAACCAGTTTAATATGGTACGACTAACTAGTAAGAATATGAGGTATGAGGCCGACCGACTGTCCACATTCGTCGGTTGGAATTCACCAGTGAGTGCATTGAAACTAGCAGCAGCCGGATTTTATTATTTGAAAAACTCAGATCGGACGAGGTGTCCTTTTTGTGGAGTAATATTACATGAATGGTTGGAACATGACGATCCTCTTGTAGATCACAAGAAATGGTCTAAATATTGTCCCTTTATTGAGTACTTGGAACAACTAGAGAAGCTACCAATGATAACAGATGACGTATGTGATAAAAAAGAAGAGGAAAACAGTTGGGGATGTTGCTGATGTCCGCAAGAGACTTTGAAATTTTCTGCAACAGATAAACGACTTGAAAAACCAGATATCGATGTATGAAATAAAGAGAGACAAAATAACTCAACTAATAAAAAAAATAGAAAAACTTCATCTTTCTCCCCTCCTCTATATTGAACCTTTTAGTCTCAATGTTGAAGCCTTGGAAGATGGTTGTGCCGCGTCGATTGGAACTGGTGACCGACTACTCCATCACCACTAGCAAAATAGTGCGAGTCGGTCTTTGCGATTTTGTGCCCACTGTCGCGGTCATCGACAAGAAAATTACAGTGTATATGGATACGGAAGAATGGAGATTCATCGCCGATCAGATTCCAAGGATGTTATCTCTTTTGCAAAGCAGGCCAAAGAAATTGGAGGTTGAAGACCGAGTAAGCTGTAAAAATGTGTATTGTACACTTTCCAAGAGGGGAAGGAACAGAGTTATGAAAATAGAACAGGTTGTTATTTCTTTTGCAATGTTTAATCAGAGTTCGCCAACCCTTCAGCTCGATTCACCTTCGACATGTTTTAGCAGAAATGAAACGGCAAAGCTTTGTAAAGACGTTAAGAACATCAACAACTCATTGAAATTGATAACCAAAATGGCTGAACTATATAAAAAACATGAAGAAGGTCAACTGACTGAACCTGTGGAACCAACATCAATGGACTTACTTACTGAGACTCTTTATAATTTACTAGCTGTATATACCGGTTTCACCCGGGGAATTTGATTTTAAAAATTTATAAAATGAGACTTTTTTCGACTCAAACGGTCGATTTCTTAAATCCAATGTAAAGCGAGATCATAATGATTTTTATAGCAATATATAATATACCCAGACATTGGCTGAAGTTATGCAATTTTAATATGGACAGATGTTCGTACCTGGTATGAAAGAACCACTGAGCGAAATTTGGAGAATTTAGGACAAACTGTATGGATTTCTATAAAGAACAAACAGAATTTTATCTTTACATAGATTATAGCTGTATATCCCGGTTTCACCCCGGGAATTTCATTTTTCTCATGAAACGGTCGATTTCGTAAAAAAACATTGTAAAGCGAGATCATTACGATTATTATAACAATAAAGAATATCAGCTGAAGATCGGCTGAAGTTATGCACTTTTAATATGGACAGGTGTTCGCACCTGGTATGAATGAACCACTGAGCGAAATTGGGAGAATTTGGGACCAACGGCATGAATTTCTATGAAGAACAAACAAACAAATTTTCATCTTTATTTATATAGATTAAATGAACTCAAGAAAAGACCCTTATGAGTTGTAATTTATGTAATAAATAATATTTCTTTATATACTTTTTTTATTTCTTTAATCCTTCCCTAAGTAAAAATGAGAATAAAAGTAAATAAATAAATAAAAAAAAATAACTTATATGGTTTATTTGAAATAATACATGGGATAAATTACAGATATAGTAGTACAATTAATAATTAATATATTCATTGAGGTAAGAAATGAATAAATTCCTTCCTTCCTTCTGGATAAATTCCTCGTCCTCTTGCCACTCCTCAGGTAAATTTTCCCAGATGTAGTCTAATGTATAGTCGAAAAGGTACAAAAGTAATGATCGAGGTAAAGCTCTCAATTCTTCTGTAGTTAAAGTTTCGATTCCTTCCTCTCCCAAATGACGTATTGCTGACACCATTTTTTCCATCATACTGATAAGGTACTTCCTAGGAGGAGTATAAATACTCCTCCTGGAACCACAAACACTGTGGACTATTTTTTTATGGTATCTGAGAGGGTTGTCTAATGATGTGCTGTCGAATACCAGTCCACAGTATACACATTCAACTCTATCCTTGACTCCTCGAATAAATCCAGCATATGAGAGTAGATGATGAGGTGTACCAATATTCTTAAATGTTTGTCTTCTTATCTCTTCTTTTTTTAAATTTACAGCTTCAGAATTTTCTCTGACCCATGTTGCCAAACGATGGACTTGATTTAATGAGCAAACAAGGGAAGTGTTCAAATGGAAATGACAAGCTACCTGTTCATTATTTAACTGTTTAAGCTAAAAAATCCGTCTTTATCGATTGAAAGAGTTTTATCGATGCCAGGTATTATCCACCCCGAATTTTCAAGACCTTTTACTTGATTAGGTGAAAACGAAGCGTAACCTTTAAGCGTTGTAGTTATTCCAGGGTTTCTGAATCTATCAACTTCAATGCCATTTAATTCGTATCTGATCTCATCAAACAAAAACGCAAACGCGTTATTAGTCAATTTTGAAGTAGTGCCTGGAGTACCGTCTTTTTTTTAAAATTCGTCCTTCAATGTAAATAAAACTTAAAGAAGGAAACGTATAAACATCTTGTTGATGGATCGGAATTCTGATTTCATCAGACTTGTTAAAAGTGCTGCCTGCATACGGCTGATGCGAATGATATTGAAATTGTGTAAGGGACTCATCAAATTTCACGTCTGATGTCATGTTTAGTATATTATTCATATTTTTATTTTTAACCGAAAACCACACTGTTTTAAAAAGTTTGCGTTTGCAGGTGTTAGCCACCTTGATGGTTTAGGTTTACTAAATCTTAATGGGGTCTGACGTCTCCTTTTAAAACCAGCTAGATTCCGGTCAAGACTATCTCTGGTAAAATCAATCCCCAATTTTTCTTTAAATGTAATCTTATAGTAATTGTTTCTCCTCTAAAATCAATAAGCTCGCCCATTCTGATCTACTAAACGAACAGTAATATTGTCAACATTCCTCATGTTAGTAGGATAGTAAATGACTGGATTCGGGGTTTCGATGATTTTATATCCTGGTTCTACTGCAGGAAAGAATTGATGAATACTATGATCTGGATCTCCATTCATGAAAGACCCCGACGCGATGTTACAATGAATCGAAATAGTATTTACCCTAAGAATTTTCACAATGTCGTTTGATTCAGTATACTGATGCCCTGGGTTAATGACTTGTTCGGGGCTAGTAAAACCCAATAGCGGGCCTATGGAATGTGGTTTGCCTTGACAGTTGAAAAAAACCTGCTTAGACGATCTAATTTCAGTCTTTAGGGTACTTGGATTTCCTCTAAGTACAAGTCCAGCACCCGGATCACGGTCAGCGATTTCATCGCTTAGAAAAGATTGTATAGCATCGATATCATACGATCCTTCAGGTATATGAATGGCCATATCACCGAAATAAAACATATCGTTAACACCCTTTCTTATGTTTGGAATAGTATTATACGTGTCAAAAGATAATAACCCGATTGTACAATCCGACCCTAATTCTAGAGGAGGTAGGAAGTTTGCATGAAGAACGCTAGAATTGCCTGTGTAGCTCATGATTATTAATGATCAAAATTTATGAGAAACATCGGCTAAATACTTTAAGCAAAGGTGTCCACAAACCGGAGTATTCCACTTTTGATAACGACGGCGGTTATATAATACTTGACAACCTTTGAAATAATCTAACAATTGAGGAGGAGGTTTTAAATTTCCAAAAGAATCAAAGTATTTCACTACATTATCTTTTTTTACATAACAGACCCAATGAGAACCAGGTTCTGAACTTGTATTTAAATTTACAATAGCTGACTCGAGTTTTTTTGGATATTTCGGAAGATTATCAATCATAAACACTCCACGAAAATTTGGAACATTTAAAACTTTTGCTAAATGATTCAATTCCAAATCGGTCAATGGTTTATTTGGTAGTCATATTTTTCTTGGTCTTTTTTGTCGGGTTATAAATAGACCGTAACCATTCTTATACGGTTTCAAATAAAGTCTGTTTCCAACTTTGACCATGGCCAAATTATGCATCTTTTGCTCATCCAATTTTCCAAGAGCGATCTCGGCAGTAATTATCATTAACAATCATGGACCCGAAAGTCACTCGTGAAATAATAAAAACAAGTGAGATTTTGAAAAACAAATTTCGAGCATTGAAGCGTAGCCTCCAGGATATTGAAACCGGTCGTCAAGAATTTTTTACACCTGTGCTTCAACCTTTAGAAGACATTAAACAATCATTAAAATCCAAACCGGAACTGACTTCCAGAGAAAGTGTTAATGAGCGGGACGAATCGCCAGATACAAACGAGTTTGCTAGTATTTACCGAAAATCAACTTTATTGCCGAAAACAACGCCTCACTACAAAAGAGCTAGACCGTTATCTACTTTTTCTTTTCCCGTATTATCATCTGAAGAATACGAGGACGAGTATGTGACTGACGAACCACTATCAGAGCTAGTCAAAGAATATGCTAAAACTCCAAAAGGAGAAGCCGAATTGAAGGAACATCTCGCCGAATTTGGAAACCTGCAAAGGGAATACTTGAATAAGATTTTTAAAAAAGACGATGAGACATATGACGATCGTTATGGAATTAGAGTCATGCCTTTAGGGGGATTAGCTATTGGAGATTCGACAAACTTTCGGCTGTTACCAAACAGCGACGATATTTCTATAAACGACATAGAGTATGAAGGAACTCCGGGATTGTTGCAGCTACTCTACTTAAAAAACCCACAAGATTATACCGAGACCGACTTGGAAAATTAAAGGAATATTTTAATCTCGACCAATGCACACAGGAAAGGCTATAGCGAAGAACAAGGGGCATTTAGAAACAGATCTGAGAAATATAGAAATGTAATATCCAAGTTATTTTCACCGGAAACCTTAAAACTCTATCCCCCTTCCTCAGCTTCGAGAATTAAGCTCCGTTCTCACAAAAGGGGCAATGGTCTTATGAGAGCCGATAAACCTCTGTATGAGTATTGGAACGATCCAAATGAGCTAGTAAATCGTCTAAAGCTGTTAATGGCTTCCGCTCATGCTGGTCATGAAGGACACCAAAACGAAATATATTAGAATCAATAATTGAAGAGCTACGAGAAGAAAATATATATTAAAGACTATATATAGCTAGGTTTAGTATAAACATGACAATAAACAAGTTCGGATCTCACATGTCACTATTTTCCGTTTAGCATATTGAAGTCTGTAAAGGACATCGATGCACGCAATTTACGAATAATCAATGTTGCCAACCCAATCACATCTCATGACGCTGCTAATAAAGTGTGTTGTGATACGCTAGCGGCTACTTACACTGATTTAAACAATTGGCCTGGTAATTGGATTGATGGAAAAAGAAAAAGACATGTCAACTTTGCACCACCTATAAATAAACAGGATGTTGTTACCAAAGAATTTTTAAACAGCGTTGCTTTATCTTTGGTTGAAGGTATATATGACTCTATTTTTTTTTTTTTTTTTTTTTTTTTTTTTTTTTTTTTTTTTTTTTTTTGGCTTTAAGATTTTATCCAAATCCTATTCAGCAATATGACTCTCTTGATAAGAGAATAACAAACGTAGCTGAACCTGAGAAGGAATCTGATGTGGCCACACTTGGTTACCTAAACAAAGTACTTGATAATGGATTCATCAATAATTAAAAGAACTGTTGTAAATGAATTACATAAGCCAGATCGCAAGCAATATCCTAGGAGAAAGACAGTTTTGAAAGGAATAAATGACTTGTGGCAAATAGATTTAGTGGAGATGATACCTTATTCTCGAGAAAATAAAGGGTACAAATATTTATTAACAGTTATAGACTGCTTTGCTAAATATGCATGGGCCATACCAATAAAGAAGAAATCTGCTGAAGATGTAACTAAGGCGATGGAGAGCGTGTTTCTTTCGAGTAGACAAATTCCAAAAAATATTCAAAGTGATCAGGGAAAGGAGTTTTACAATTCCAAGTTTAAATCTCTAATGAAAAAATATTGTATTAATCATTATTCCACCTTTTCTAATATGAAAGCTTCCATTGTAGAAAGGTTTAATAGAACATTAAAAGGGAAAATGTGGAAAGCCTTCAGTATGCAAGGAAATTACAAATTTTTAGATATCCTACCTCAGATTTTACAAGAATATAACTCATCATTTCATACAACAATTGGTATGAAACCAATTGATGCTTGTAATAAAAAATCGGAAAAATACTTGCTAAACAATGTGTATTCTTCTGTTCGGACTAAAATGCGAAAGCAGAAGTTTGAAGAGGACGATTTTGTAAGGATATCTAAACAAAAAACAGCATTTTCAAAAGGTTACAAGCCAAATTGGTCAAGTGAAATATTTAAAGTAGTCAAGATTCAGAAGACGGATCCATATACATATTTACTTGAAGATCTAAAAGGTCAACATATCAGTGGCTCTTTTTATGCTGAAGAGCTTCAACAAGTAAAATATCCAGATGTATACCTTGTGGAAAAAGTTTTAAAAAGAAAAGGAAATAAATTGTATGTAAAGTGGCTAGGATTAGATGAACGCAGCTGGATTGACAAAAAGGATATTGCATAATGTATTAAAAGAAAAAAACACTCAAAATTAATCTTTTTACAAAAACTGTGTATTTTATATATTTATTGTACCTCTACATTTAAAATATATTTATTTCTCACAAACTGTTGTTTTTCTTTAACCTAAACTTACTAAATAGTACTAGTGCTAATGTTACAAATAGACATTAAATTGTCTTCTATTATCATTTTGACATATTACATTTAATGGCTGTTTTTTTTTATTCATCAAGGCTACAGTGACCATAAGGGAGTGTTTGCACTCCATCGCTTAATGTACGCCTTTTGTCATCCAATGAGCATAATGACTTTTTATTTATTAGTGAGGTTGTAACATTGTAATGGTAATGATACATCAAAACTTTGCTCAACTCTAACACTGAGAATCCTACATACAAAGGTTTATCAAAAATAATGCTTTCTTTTTCCAACTGAACCGCTGTAACATTATCTGCAAATATAATCCTGCCTTTGAAATTTGGTTTATTAACTTGACGTTATAATGATTTTTCAAATTATTTTATTAGAAGATAAAAGATTCGACCACGCCCGGGAATCGAACTATAACGGATATACGGACATATATAAACGGCCGAGAATTAATTTGTATATATGGTGCCAACCAATTCTTTTGTTTAAACTTTAATACCCTGTGAATTTTTGTAATTTTTACCCCTAGTTGTAAAGCTTGTTTTAAATTCACATAATGTACTATATAACGTGTTTTGGGTAGCAAAGAAGTTAATAATTTAACATTTTTAGTATTAGGTGGCTTATTTTTTTCAGGTAACAAAGGTAGTTGAGAATGTTTATCATGAATTTCTATAGGGTATTCAATGTCAACATCTAGCACATAACCGGTTTCTGAATCGTTTTCTAGATCTAATACATTCAATTTTTCATCAGTCCACTCAAATTCGGCATATGGTAGGGGAAGGTTCATAGCGTAACCATAAAGATTGTTAACGTCTACATATAATAAATAATTACTGGGTTTTGTGGAATCATACTCATTTAAATATTTATTGTTAGCTTTAGCATACCGGGAAACGACTTGGCAAATACCTCCCTTTATCCCCTTTTCAAAAAACTGTACTATATCAATATCTTTTATTACGTCTAATTTTATTTTTGTATATTTTAACATTGCATTCCAAGACAACTGCGGTAAAGTAAAAAACCATGCGGGGTCAAGTTGATAAAGTTGTTGACAGAGAAGTCGGAAGGTTTCAAAAACTTCGCACAACAGAATTACATCTGTTTTTACATATAATTCTGCATAATCTTTTAATGTTTGGATTTTAAACGTTTCCCAGACATTTTTTGCATGATCATAATCTACATTGCTAATGGATTGTTTTGTTAAATAATTAAAAAATGAATTTTTAGATGGTAGTTTTGTTTCATTTAGGCATTCAAACGAACTAAAATAATTATATGGAAATACACCTTTCCTTGTCAGCAATTTAACTTTGTTTTCATCATTAATAATACTAGCCATGTTTGGAAATATTTCACTGATTGATTTTTTAAATTGTTTACTAATGTATCCAAACTTGATGAAAGAAATTTAAACGAGTCAACAAATCGTATTTTGGTTCTACACCCTTTAAATTTTATGCTAAAACTTATATATTTTTCAGTATTACTGGGGATTACAAAAACATTTTCACAACGGTCTAAGAAAGGGATTATAACATGAGAATCATAGCCTTGGAAGTTGTGCATGAAAACGGGTATAAAATCAGGCTTTTTTGCCCTTAAATTGCATGCATTATTTGCTGGTCCAATAAATTTTCCTGTAAAGTGGCAATGATGACGCACGCAA
Organism: Aelia acuminata; assembly: GCA_911387785.2. Taxonomy (NCBI): domain Eukaryota; kingdom Metazoa; phylum Arthropoda; class Insecta; order Hemiptera; family Pentatomidae; genus Aelia; species Aelia acuminata. The sequence continues at coordinate 2,006,801 of OU426980.1, forward strand.
TCGTGTTCATCTAAAGGGTATTGACATAATATACAGTCTTTAGCAGAATAAAAGGCTGACTCTTCACTCATTTCTTCCATCGGAAGCGGATTAGCATATATATTATTCGCTTCAAAGGCTATTTGTTCAAGTTTTTCTAAAAAAACTTGCATACAGTTTTCTCCTGTATAAACAAATGGTTTCAAATCAAACATATTAGACTTGACCAGAAGTGAAACAGAAAAGGCTCGATGCTCGTGTATAGCTTTGTTCCAAGGTGTTGACGGATTCGGACAAGCCCCTGAAATTGGTATTAAAAGAGATTCTATATCCGCATAAACTACAATTGGAATGGGTTGTTTATATTCCACATGTTTAAATTCAATTTTATCTTCTTTCGGAAAATCAAATCGAATTGGTTTATGATTACGACAAAATAATGCATGTTCTCGCTTTCGCTCATCGCCATTTTCCCAAACTTGTTTACATACGTCTTTGGAAATGTGGTCAGACATCTACGACATTTAGTATATGCATGTTCTTTCAACGATATTTGAGAACTTACTAATCGTGAAAGATTCGTAATCAAACAATAGTGAAAATTTTCCCCATTTTGTAAAAACAATAAATCGAACATTTTATTATAATTTTCCCTTTTTACTAATTCTAATTGGATACACATTATTTTTCTCGTCTAAGCCATAAACATTTATAGACACATTATTTAAATTTTCAAATCGCTTTACCTCCTTTATTGGAGTCGGGAACGATATCGAATCAAAGGAATATGTGGTTTGAATATTTTTGTATTCATTAAATTTATTTGATCTAATATCATCACTAAGTATAGCTAAACGGAAGCAATCATTAGTATTATTTTTTACATTTATAACACAACGTTTATCCTTAATTTTTTTAGGTAATTCAATATACTGGGATCCTCCAAAAGGTCTATATTTTGTAAAATGTAAGCATATGTAGTTTGATGAAATATACATCCAACCAGAACCTTTTTTTTCAAACTCGTCCTGTTCCGCTAAAAAATTTTCAAAAGTTGTTTCAACATTTATGCTAACATCTATCGTATTACTTTTCGATTTAAAATTAAAATCCGTTCTTTCACTAATAGTGTTTCCGTTTTTCTTAATATATGTACATTCTAACATTACATTTATTTTATACGATTTCCAATCTTCAACATAAGAATTTAATAAATTTACTAAGAGTTCTTTTTTATTGTTCAAAACGTCGGTAGCTACTATTTTTACTTTCACTTACCTATATATGAAATATATAGTAAGTGGAAGTATTGCGATCGTGAAAAAATTCGACTTCCGGTTTTCAACGGAAATACACGTTTTGGGGTCCCCTGAGTCGAAATGACCAAGTCCCGCGAAATGGTCTGTGTGTGTGTGTGTGTGTGTGTGTGTGTGTGTGTGTGTGTGTGTGTGTGTGTGTGTTCGAATTTTCTCAAAGGGAGGGGGTACTTTATTTAATTACTTTTTACGTTGTGTGTGTGTGTGTGAACAGACTAGCTCAAAAACTATAAACCGTGCGATCCTGAAATTGGGTATTTAGTGTAGGTATATGCCCGCGATGTGACAGCATAAATTTCATCAAAATTACTTAAAGGGAGGGGGTACTTTACTTAATAACTTTTTAGGTTTTATTCGATTTTCTCAAAAACGGCTCTAACGATTTTGATTAAACCGAGTATTTCATCTATTTATATGCCCGAGATATGACTGTAAAAATTTCATCAAAATTGATTAACCGGAGGGGGGACTTTACTTAATAAATTTTGTAACATTTTCACGTGTTTTTTTTTATTTACTCTAAATCGACTTTAACGATTTTGATCAAACTAGGTATTTGATGTATGTATATGCCCGAGATATGACTGTTAAAATTTCATTAAAATTGATTAACCGGAGTGGGGACTTTACTTAATAAATTTTTTAATAAATCATTTTCACGGGTTTTTTTATTTACTCAAAAACGGCTTTAACGATTAACAAAAATAAGATATGGATGTAGAAAAATGTGTGACTTTGGGAAATTATATTTAACAAAACACGTCAATGTCTTATCTAAGTAAGTTGGTAAGTGAAAGTTGTGTGTTGCGCGCACGGACCAGATTTTTTTATTATCGTTAGGAATGAATACGTCCTCAACCGAATTTCCTAAAGAAGCTCTAATAATCCCGTTTTCTTCAGCAATCGCCTTCTCTCGCATCTGTCTATCAAACATGCTATATTTTCTTTTTTTATTCGGTATTTCCATTGTGCTCACGTTGAACGTATTATTACTACTAACCCCACTAACAACTTGACAGTTTATTTTATGGCGTAAAAAATTGAACTTTCTATTAAATTCTTTCCCACAGCTTTGACAATAAAAAAACAACCATTTACATCTGTGCCGTCTATTTGGAACCAATAACCCACATTGCTCACACAAATAATTGTTTTTATTATTCATTTTATTAAATCCTTAAATTAAATTAAACATAAATTATAACTAGGTCTTACACGATAGTAATATTTACATAAACGTTAATTCATATGAATTTTTCTTTTTCCCGCAATATTTAAATTTCAGTTGACCTAAAAACATAAAACATCAATTAGCTAAGTATAGTAATGTTTTTACAACTTTATTAAGTATTTCAATAATAATTACCATCATACTGTGCTATATCTTCATCAGTTATAACAAACAGATATCTTTTCGGCAAATATGTTCTTATCTGCCCCTCGTCGACTTCCAAGTTCTCAATAATGGCTTCAATGCTTAAGCCATATTCTGTCCCCTTTTTTGTTAATTTTGTATGTTTTTCCTATAGTCAGTTCCCCAATGTTTCATTCAATTTTTTAAGGAGAGACATCTGTAATATTTACAAAAATAAACAATTTTTTGTTATCTTTATAGCCTCCCTTTCAAGTAGATAACAAGTAGCGAACGTCATCTCCCCACCACTGCATGCGGGCTATAAAAGAGCGACGTCGACCGGACGGCAGAGGTATGGTCTTGACCGTTATTCCTCCAACATCATTGCTTATGAATTATGAATGAACTTGAATGAAACAGCTGAACCAGTAAACTGATTTATCAGTCCGTTAACCAATGTTTTTATCATTCACTAGTTAATTTCTATCAATTTTTACTTATGTCACCTTGACTGTGAATTCCATATACAATATATAGCCATCCAAATGATTTCTTTATCCAGTGATTTAAGCGAATGAACTGTTTTGGTCACCTATTGTTTATATTGGGGAATGTTTCAACAATTTTGTCTACGAGTGTCTGCAATGGTTGTGAGTTTCAATTGGTATAAGTTTCACGTCCATCACAATCCATCAACATTAGGAAAAGGGGAGTTTTTGAAGATAATCCATGAGTCACAGCCGGCCGGCTACCTTAATACCGAAGGGTGCGCTACCTTAATTTCATATTTGTTGTTCAGTCTCTATATATATATATATAGTTTTCAAATTTAAATCTAGCTGAAATTCCCGCCTATCTAGGATTCCCGCGCTTTCAATAATGTAGGGTTACCAGACTCAAGTCGGCTATGACCCAGCTGCAGGAAACATATGATCACCATGCAGAGACTTCATCCCCTCCATCGTCACTCTGGCTTCAGACTTGATGGGCTCCAAATCTCAGGCTTTATCACGAGCTCACCATCTAAGACCGGCAGCAAGGTGATATACAAATCTGAGCTTTCACCGCCCACTGTGAGTACGAATTTACTTTTATCCGACCTATGAAAGATTGCAAAGGTGGCTCATAGGGGAAGAGACCATGTCATAAGATCTTACAATCTCCTGATTGCTTAGTGTTTTGTTCGCCGGAGTGGCTGTGTATATATGAAAGTTTCGTTTCGCCGAGGAGATATTGCTCTCAGACCTGTTTTTCCTTGTCAAGTTCGCCGATAATTCACAAACAATCAAATCGAATTATTCATTTAAGTGTTGCATCGCGGTGGCCACCTATTCGTTGTTATTTGAGCTCTTTAATGTGATTTAATCTACGGGGCCTTACTTGTAATTGTTTTGTATTTAAGTTTTTATTTTCTTTCTTTATTTCTTATAAATATTCAAAACTGTTCTCATTTTATTCAATTCAATTCTTCATTATCATTTTTTTTTTATTATTATTGTACTAAATTTTGTTTCTTTAATCTTTCTTTTCTTTAATAATAAATTAATTTTTTTTTGGACGTCTATCAGCAACCGTATAATTTCATTTCCTATCATTATGTCCATTAGTTCATTTCATTTTCTTTTTTTTATTTATCACTAACATTAATTTACTCTCAAATACTTGTGGTCCTAATTCCTGTTGAGTTAGTTAATAAATCACTAATTACAGGGAAATGAAATGTTCGGTGTTTAATTTTTATTTATAATATTAAAATTCTAAACTTATATAATTGAAATTAAATATGTGCGTTTTAAAACGTATTCTTTTTATTCCACTGTTGTATACACTTCAAATTATTCCCAGTGAACATTCTTATATTCTTATGTAAATGTGCACATATGTTTTTTTTCGTGTTTTAAAATGTCGTGTTTATTAAATTATAAAAAAATAATGTACCTAATACCAATGCTCCAATGATGACTTATTAAATGATTACTTAGTGTGAGTAATTCTGGAGAGTATTCAAAGAGTACTTTTTGTTATAAATTAAACATTTTACATCATAAGTTAATATAAAATGATGTATGAACCTATATAAAACAACTCTTGGATTAAAAATAATACAAAGTTTGAACAAGATCCGTCAACTGTCAGTATTTTTTGCGCCATGATGGGCAGATCGGGACCACTGTGCAACGGTCCTTTACGGATGCGAAATGTGGCCGCTGAAAACTCTGGGAATCGATTTTGCAATTATAAATAAATAAAAAATAACCTAGAAAATTTTTCATAAAAGTTATTCGTTCAGAAATATTTCCCATATTGTGTTTTTTTATTATCGTTTGCTCTAAAGCCGTTTATAGTTTCTCAAACTTCAACTAAAACCAATCTGATTTCACTTTCTAAATCTTAAATTACCGTTTAGATAATGCAACCCTAAGAGTACGTTACAGTTTTTAGTTATTAGAGTTTGCTAGTACAGTTTCCCAATTGCAATTTTTGAAATTTATAGGATGAAACACATTAAATCGATGGTAAAAGTTTTGAAGTTGAAAATTTATGTTTTCTAATGTTATGGAAATGGTAATTTCCCCTTTTTTTATTTAAACAGCTTTTAATAAATTTTATAAAATCATTGAATTTTGATATTTTTACTTTTTATTTTGTTAATAATATGTAACTAAAAATCGGTAAATCATGGCTTGATGAGACTGATTTGTAAGCAGACGATATATCATTTTGATTTTTTTTCTTTCCATTCATTGATTCGTTCCAAAAACTAAAACGATTTCTAAACTGTAACCTAAAATAATGCGATGTCCTATGATTTTTGGCTATTAGATTGTTGATAAACTACTTTATTTTTTAAATTTTAAATTAATTTTATCTAACAATCTTTGCAGTGGCTAGTCCTCTGCATCGTATCGGTTAAAGGAATCTTAGGAATTTCATTTCTATCCGTCCTGGATCGTGTCCAGCCTATCCATGTTATTATTATTTTTTAATAATTTTCACTTCAATCTTATTAAAGTTAACATTATAAATGGGGTTAAAGTAATAGTTCTCACTTCTTCGTAAAATATTTCTTCCGTGTACATACTTACCTCCCCCCCCCCCCCCTTAATACCTTTTCTTTAAATTAGGTTTTTAATTTGACTTTTTTTTTTTTTTTTTTTACACAATTGAATTATAAAGGTAAACGCCAAAAATAAATAAATAGAATTATAAATAAGATAAGATAGGAAATAATTACAAAAATCTAAATGTATGCTCCTTATTAGTAATATATGTAATGAATGATTAATAATACTAACGTTTTAACCATAAAAATGAATGATTGGTTGAATATAATACCATCATACTTAATTACAAAAAACTTACACTGCTGACAACTTTAAGCAGATTCCACATGATAGAAATAAAATTTTTGGCATTGATAAAATTTAAAATTATCAAACAAAAAAACTAACGAGATTAACAAAAAAAGTTTAAATAAATATGCATTTATCAACAGAAAAGCCTTCAAAACGAATTTTACGAAGGTAAATTAATGTTTACGTGCCAAGGAAGTAAATTTAGATATCCAAAGAAAACGTGAAGAACTGACATAAACTGTTCAAATATTTCTTATTTCATTCTGTTCAAATATTCAATTATAAATATTTCAATGTTATTTATTCGTACATTTTCTTTCAGTTTTTCATTCCACCTTTCCAACTAGTCACTAAATATATCTCTTCTATTTGTCCTCAGCTTAAAAACTGATTCTAACATTAAAATGAATATTCAATCACCATGAAAGAATCGATAGATTGGTTCAATAAGTTGTGCAAAGTTCATCAATATAACTTTATTCTTAGGTATATATTCTGGTATTTATAAATATATATTTTTATTATAATATATAATTTACAAAAAATTTAAAATTTAACAGATAACATAAAACAAATTAAATTTTGAACTTTATATTTCATTTTATTTCTAAACTAAAAAAGTACCTTTTCATATACCATAAATATTACAACAATAAAACCACAGTATTGTAGCTAACAATAGCCCAATTTTAAATTAAATGAAATTACATTGCTACAGGGAGTAACTGTATCATTTCAGCATTAAAATACCTCGGTATACTTTTAAAATAAAGAATCATATTACCCAATAACTTACAATGTTTTAAAGTCTCAATTTCACAGTTTCTTGGAGCAATCTCATATATACACACACACACACATATATATATATGAAAGAGTTTAGTGAGGTTAGAAAGAAGAATGTTAAAACGTAAAGTTTATTATAGTGAAGCGGTTAGTAGATCAGAAGGAACTATAATATATATATATATATATATATATATATATATATATATATTATATTATACACTAATATATTTCGTTATATTTAACATGACAACATTCACAATCAAATCACTTCTTGTTTTTAGCTTATAAAACTTGTTTAGGTAGTCTAAACCCCATTGTTGATGCAATATAAATCAAAACACAAAGAAGGGAATACCCACGCGTAATTGTATATAATTATTAAACTTTTTATAGCCCAAAAGCCTGTTTATTTATCTTTTTCAAGACTTCGGATCCATAAAAATGTTATAAAGGTTTCTGAAACAGTGCAATATAAACCTAAATGCTAATTATCAGCCCATTTGGTTCAGCCGTTAAATAATAAGCTGTGAGTAATTGCGCTAAAGGCGAACAATTTTGCTTAATAGTACGTTCTAAAGGTCAAAGACGGCGTTTCGTAAGTGTTATATTTCGGCTTCCTCAAGTCTATTGCAATAAAATTCTGATAACTTCGTCTCATCGTCAAGGAGATTTGTTCTGCAAAACTTCAAGTGCTAAAACCGGAGATACTAAAGCCTCAAAAGCTGTACTTGTTTATTGGTATATTTTTATTATTTTCATCACCGATTTTTTTGATAAGCTGGGCTTTCCTAGTTTCTATTTTTTTTAACTTGAAAAATAAAGAACTTTAAAACTGTACTACTATTGAAAAATATAGATTAAAACAAAAGAAACAGTTTTACTTACCGTAATTTTACAATTAATTAACATTAAAAATGAAGAACATAAGCTTTTTATATCCGTTCTTGACTGTTGCGATTCAAATCTCAATCATTTTAAGTTGTTTTCTTTCTCTTCAACGTTCTCTAGTTGATTCAAAAACTTAGGGCATGGTTAATATTATAAATCAATAGGGATAGAAAATCCTGTCTATAAAGTTTATACCTTTTATCAATGGTATAATTGACTTTTGTATCAATATACTATGGAAAATACAAAAATCCCTGTGTACAATGAAAAAAAAATACTATTTATAATAGTGTCATTAATATTAATTTTAAAATTATATTCAACTAAATGAATAATTATTATCAATCATATTTTTAATTTTTTTTATTTTGTATTTAAAATATTATCTGGTGTTTATGAATACTATAAGAAACTTTAAAAAATAATCCTTAACAAAAAACCGCATGCAATGAAAACAATTATGTTTATTTATACACAATTTTGTCCTTTGGCTTCATTATATTATCTAAAAAGGGGCGGAAAGTTGGAAAAGCTTTTCTGATAAGAAGTTCCCGAGTTAGGAAAAGTTGGGCATATGCTTTAAAGTTATATTTTTCCTCTCAGTTTTTTTTACCCCTATTTGCATTATACAGTCAAAGGGTCGGGGGTCAGCAACGAAATTCGGAATCCATTATTGAGGGTTTGTGCCCAATAATAATATTTTATTCCTCAAGTCTTCATTATAATATTTACCTATTCAATGCTTCGGTCGTCATGAAAAGTGATCTACTAAGAAACTCATTGAATATGAATGCAGTTGATCATTACAATAAAAAAAGAATAAAAGAAGGAAATCGGGAGCTTATAAGTTATCAAGAGAAATTTAGCTTTGCATGACTGGTAAGTATAAAATGAATATAATAAAATTTAGCCCTAATTGTCAATATTATCATATAATAGCAATTAAAAATTTTGTTTGTTGATGTTGAAAATGTTATTTCTAAAAATTAATTATTTGTTTTTACACTTGTTTTATTATATAAGAAAGGAGCTATTTTTCAAAATTAATTTTTTTTTCTGGTTTACATTTTGGTTCAGTAGGGAGATCGGAAGACCGGCGCAGAGTGGTCAGAGGGCGGAAGAAAAATATTTGTTTAAGGTATTTTCTTTTCCCTATTAATAAATAGAATAGTTACCTAACGCATTCCATCAATTTATTAGGAGATATTCCGATTATTACACTTGTTATGAGCATGTAAAAATCGATCATTGAAAAGCTTATTCTTCTAAGAAAAATTATAAATTATAAAATTATAATTACTTTAACAACTCACATTTTCGTTTTTTGGTGACGTTTTCCTTCATAAACATCAACAGCGACCCACATATTACACAACTATTAATATTATACTAATTTTTCTATGTTTTAAACTAGTAATAAAATCCGGAATAAATGAAAATTTTTTTTTTTGGTAATTCATATTTTTAAATCTTAGTCGATCGCAGGTTTAAAAACCATTGTTTTTAAGAAGAAGATAGCTCCAAGAAATTTTATAATGAATTTTAGCTGCGTCTGTGTATATGTGTGATTTTTTTATTGAATTACCTTTGTTATTGCATGCAGTTAATTTTCTATGGAGCTTGTGATTTGAATGAGATTATTACTATATATTAATAAAAATTACGATAGATCAATTTTTTCACCTGCACACAGTGATTTTAGTATGTGTTTGGAAATTATTAGTAATAAGTTTATTTACCGATTTCTCGTGAAAACTTTCTTGTCTCGTTTCAAATTAAAGTGGCAGGAAGCTCATAGAAATAAAAAATAGATTTATAAAAAAAATTAAAGAATGGCTTGCACAGTGGAGTGATACGAAAGAAAACCAAACTGATGATTTGGATCACTTCACTACTTTCAAGTAAAGTCTCCATTCGGTTCAAGAAAAGTTTTTCAAATATTTTCCCCATATAGGTAGAAATGCGATAGGACGCACAGTGGGAAAATTTTGTCATTTAGCGGCCAAAAATCTATAACTCCTGACCGAATGACGATAATGGAATAATTCTTTTTTCATTAATGAGCTTGGGATTCCCTTCATCAGTGAGAATCAAAAAAATAAAAATAACATCCCTCAAAGTATTTCAAATTAATTTTTATATAAATCATTTCTTCACTTAAATTTAAATAAATAATTTGGTTAAATAAATAGTTTGGAAGCGACTCCGTGGTGTAATGGATAAGCATACCGCGCATGTCACGCGGAAGACCCGGGTTCGATTCCCGGCGGAGCCAAATCTTTTCTCTTCAAAAATAAATTATTTAAAAACAAGAGTGGTCATCCACGATAATGATTAAATTAATATAATATAATTAAAAAATTGACGAAAGTCAACAGATGCCAAAAAGTTGGACAAAATTTGTCCACCTCCCGTAAATACTCGCAAAACTTGCCAGATCGTGGGAGAGGTGTCAGTGAAGAGGAAGGATTTGGCACCGTTTGGAAGCGACTCCGTGGTGTAATGGATAAGCATACCGCGCATGTCACGCGGAAGACCCGGGTTCGATTCCCGGCGGAGCCAAATCTTTTCTCTTTAAAAATAAATTATTTAAATTAAATAAATAAGCTTATTAGGTGCAGGGTTATACGTGGAGAATGAAATGAGTCAGTATTATTATCTATTGAGCTTTCTACTTATATACATATCTTTTTCAGGCATTTGCTCCTTTTGAAAGATTTTAAAATAATTATTGTCTAAATAAAAAAAATTCCAAACAATAAAGCTGAATAGAAAAAAAAATAATAATATCAGAGAGATGAGCATAGATTTTGCTTAAAATAAATTCAATTTTTACCCTATTAAGCTTTACTTTTATATTATTTCACCAAACATATTTTATAAATAAGAAGAATGGCTGTAAAATTATTGGATAAAAGTGCGTTTTAATTTCATCGACGTTAACTATGTAATTTATGAAAAGAAAGTATTTAAATTGATATAACTTCTATTATTGGCAATAGGTGGTTCTGATTTTTTTCACAGTGGTAGAGGGTGAATGGTGCTAAAATACCATAATAGAATTAGATCGATCAAATGCGATCGATCGGCGATATATCGATTTTAAGATTTAAATCCCTATATTTGAACCTTTATTAAATAATCGGCCTCCAATTGGACTAAATCATAAAATATACTTCTCGTTGAATTATATGAAAATATTTTATTCCCTTAAAATTCCTTAAAAATAGGGTATTTTTAATTTAATTGTTTGGAATTTTTCTTATTTAGACAATAATTATTTTAAAATCTTTCAAAAGGAGCAAATGCCTGAAAAAGATATGTATATAAGCAGAAAGCTCAATAGATAATAATACTGACTCATTTCATTCTCCATGTATAACCCTGCACCTTATAAGCTTATTTATTTAAATTTATGTGGAGAAATGATTCATATAAAAATTAATTTGAAATACTTTGAGGGATGTTATTTTTATTTTTTTTTATTCTGACTGATAAAGGGAATTCAAAGCTCATTAATGAAAAAAGAATTATTCGATTATCGTCATTCGTTCAGGAGTTATAGATTTTTGGCCACTAAATGACAAAATTTTCCCACTGTGGGACGGTAAGATGAAGGTTGTGGGTTTAGAATCATTTTGTTAATAAGAGTTTCCAAAGAAGAGATATTAGGCTGTGAGAAAGATAGAATTATAGATGTGTTTAATAAACAAAACAGCTTTTCCAGGTAGATGATGAAGGGTAAAGGGATTGATAAGATCTTAGACCTCTGCTTTTCTGTTAGCAAGTCTCTTGATTGCTTTTTGATAGTGTCCGACCGAAACCAAAATTTTAGCCGAAACCGAAACCGAAACTGAATTTCGGCCATAGACCTAGTTTCGGGCCGAAACCGAAACTTATTTACGTGTCTATATATAATACATATAAGTGTGTAATATGTCTAGTTTAGCAATAATATCAATGAAAGCTTAAAAAATAACAGTAATTTTACTAAATTATTCATTTAATAAGTGAGCTGCTATACAAGAGTGGAAAAACAGGAGTATTAGTTAAGTTATAGAATCGAATCCCGGCCCCCTCCTTCCTAGTACGGCTGGTCCCCGTGGGATGTTAGACCATACCCCCTTAACTAGTACAGCCCTAAAAGTTGAAATAATCTTGAAATAACAGGCTGATATTAATAAAAATTCATATTACTATGTATAAATAATAAATAATATAGTAAATCTGTCCATAATAAAGCCGATAGAATCCAAAATGAGGGACTATGGAATACGTAAAGCTGTATGTCAGAAGCTATTTAATCTACTGAGTCAGTTTTGGTCTCAAATGTTAGTGGATTTAATGGCAAGGTTACTGACTAAAATAGTTTTTACTTTCACTTACCTATACATGAAATATATAGTAAGTGGAAGTATTACGATCGTGAAAATTTCGACTTCCGGTTTTCAACGGAAATACACGTTTTGGGGTCCCATGAGTCCAAATAACCAAGTCCCGCGAAATGGTCTGTGTGTGTGTGTGTGTGTTTGTGTATATGTGTGTGTCTCTGTGTGTGTGTGTGTGTGTGTGTGTGTGTGTGTGTGTGTGTGTGTGTGTGTGTGTGTGTGTGTGTGTGTGTGTGTGTGTGTGTGTGTTCGAATTTTCTCAAAGGGAGGGGGTACTTTTTTTAATTACTTTTTACGTTTTTTTCGATTTTCTCAAAAACGGCTCTAACGATTTTGATTAAACTGAGTATTTGATGTAGTAATATGCCTGAGATATGACTGTAAAAATTTCATCAAAACTGATTAACCGGAGGGGGGACTTTACTTAATAAATTGCGTATCATTTTCACGAGTTTTTTTTTTATTTACTCAAAAACGGCTTTAACGATTTTGATCAAACTGCGTATTTAATGTATTTATATGCCCGAGATATAACTGTAAAAATTTCATCAAAATTGATTAACCGGAGGGGGGACTTTACTTAATAAATTTCGTATCATTTTCACGTGTTTTTTTTATTTGCTCAAAAACGGCTTTAACGATTTTGATCAAACTGAGTATTTGACGTATGTATATGCCAAAGATGAGATAGCCCGCATTTCATCAAAATTGGTCAAACGGAGGGGGCACTTTATTTTTTAACTTTTTTGCAATTTTTACCTTTTTTTCGATTTTCTCTAAAACGGCTTTAACGATTTTCATCGAATTCGTCATGTTTAATGAAAATTAGGTGTTCTTTAATATCAGGTAAGCTTTATCATTATTAAAATGTTCTGGGGGGGGGGCTTAAATGGGGTAGGGGCCTTTTTTGTTTGTTTGTTTTTGTTAGGAAGTATCTTTGTTTTTGTTTATATGGAGAAATTAACTGTCTCTCGTTACGCCTAAAAATAAGAAATGGCTAAATATGAGATATGATAAAAACCAAGTAAACATATAGAGGAGAAAAAAAGAAAAATATTCAGTCAACTCATAAAACACGTTGAGCCCACGCATGCGCTATACGCCTTTAATGACACTTCATTGTTTATAATTAAAGATATTTATTTATTTAATGGAAATTATTTGTTTCATGGGAACTATATGAAGTTTTCAACAGCTACAAAGAGTATTATATAATTAGAGGACTTGGAGTATTATGCTTGCATTGTCGAATTATCTCAAGTAAAAACTTGTATATAATAATATAAGAAATTAGTGTTTGTTATAGAGCAAATGAAAACAAAAATAAGAATTGAATGTGGAAAAATGTGTAACTGAGTGAGAAGTGGCATTAACACAACGCATTAATTTCTAATCTAAGTTGGTAAGGGCATGCACCAGAATTTTTTAATTTGAAAAAATAATTTCTATATATACGTGTGTGTGTGTGTGTGTGTGTGTGTGTGTGTGTGTGTGTGTGTGTGTGTGTGTGTGTGTGTGTGTGTGTGTGTGTGTGTGTGTGTGTGTGTGTGTGTGTGTGTGTGTGTGTGTGTGTGTGTGTGTGTGTGTGTGTGTGTGTGTGTGTGTGTGTGTGTGTGTGTGTGTGTGTGTGTGTGTGTGTGTGTGTGTGTGTGTGTGTGTGTGTGTGTGTGTGTGTGTGTGTGTGTGTGTGTGTGTGTGTGTGTGTGTGTGTGTGTGTGTGTGTGTGTGTGTGTGTGTGTGTGTGTGTGTGTGTGTGTGTGTGTGTGTGTGTGTGTGTGTGTGTGTGTGTGTGTGTGTGTGTGTGTGTGTGTGTGTGTGTGTGTGTGTGTGTGTGTGTGTGTGTGTGTGTGTGTGTGTGTGTGTGTGTGTGTGTGTGTGTGTGTGTGTGTGTGTGTGTGTGTGTGTGTGTGTGTGTGTGTGTGTGTGTGTGTGTGTGTGTGTGTGTGTGTGTGTGTGTGTGTGTGTGTGTGTGTGTGTGTGTGTGTGTGTGTGTGTGTGTGTGTGTGTGTGTGTGTGTGTGTGTGTGTGTGTGTGTGTGTGTGTGTGTGTGTGTGTGTGTGTGTGTGTGTGTGTGTGTGTGTGTGTGTGTGTGTGTGTGTGTGTGTGTGTGTGTGTGTGTGTGTGTGTGTGTGTGTGTAAGCTATTTACTCGAGGAAGCGAAACTAAAAAAAAAAGGAAAGGAGTTGATATAACAAGCACGAATGCCAAGACTAGGCTAACTTTATTGTTCGCATGATCCTCTATATATACATTATTGCTCTGTTTATTTCAAGCAATAGGATTAAACTAAATATTATGCTTCAAATTAAATATATTTATTACAAGTATATTTAGGAAACCGGCCTCCTTCAAGGTATTCTTTTATTTAATGAATTTACAAAACTCAATATCGAAAGCGAATTAAGTAAGTTTTCGAAGATAGGATTTAAAATAACTTATTTAATCTTCCTAATCTTAAAATAAAAAAAAAATAATAAACTACCTAATTTAAGTTTTCTTTTATTCCTAAAATCCTTTGCCATTAAACTAAAAAGTTAAACTGATGTCATATATAATATCGATAGGTACAAGTTTTTTTTTTTCTACATATGATTGAATTATTTATTTTAATAAATAATTTTAGGAGTTTTAGGAGCATTTTAGTTGAAGGGACGGCAGAACAATCTGAGCTACGGGTCCCGAATTCTAGTCTCAGAATTTGCAGGTAATTTTTGTTCTGTTATTACAGCTCTAGGTCGACATTTGGTTGAGAACACCTCTAGGCTCTATTTCTGATAAATGTGTAACCCAATTACTCCCGTCATAAGTTGTAGTGGCACAGATTTTTTTTAATTAACCGAATCCCATAAATTTGACATTTCAGGAAATTAATAGCTTGATTTTTTACTCATATTTATAATTGATATCCTATCGCCATTTTTTTAATACTTCCTTAATGCATTGAACTGTCTTAAATATTAAAATTATTTTACTAGTTCCCCATCGTGCATTTACACAATGCCTATCATCGGCGAACAACTGTTTCTGTGTCGATGTATGAACGTGTTTTTTTGGTGTGAGTGTGAGAGTGTATTAAAACTGTAGGCCTCACCGCCCTGGAATTTTGTTTCAATATAAAATCAGGGCTGTCATGTCTTTCATTTGGACCGGAGATGAATGGGGTGATTTATGGAGAGCTGACGAACACTCTCTGGGGTTTCTTTGAAAGATTTCAAGTTTCCTGAAGAAATTCAACCACTAAATCATCGCTATTGAAACACCGTGATATTTCATCACTCAGTTTTGCAGCCCTATTTCCCGCTTGAGAAATGCCGACCTCTTGCTAATTCTCGAATCTTTTCTGAACAGTAATGTCTAGAAATTAAGCCAAGAATTTCAAGACTAGTAGTTCAATCTTTTTTGTTATAGATATTGCTATAGTTAATAACATGAACATTTGGTGCGGTACGTGGATCACATACATAATATTCCCTTGTCAATCTAAAATGAGTTAATAACAATTTTAAACGAAAAATAAACCTTAGCAATAACTTACTTTAACTATAATTAATAATATGAAACCACAATGATTAATATTAAGTTAGGAAATTCTTTGTATTATCTTCGGTTTTGCCTAGTGAACATTTAAAAGTTTCCATTCAGTTTTCATAAATAATAAATTTAATATGGAAGATTAATATATATTAAATTAGACACCTCTTATATATTAGGCAATAATATATATTAACTTCAACAATTAATATTTATTACTTTTTTATCAGTCGACATTAACTGCTTATTTTAATTAAAAATACATTTATCCGTCCAAAGTAAAAAAAAAAATCTGGTGCGTGCGCGCAACACACAACTTTCACTTACCAACTTACTTAGATTAGAAATTATTGCTTTTTGTTAATTGCCACTTCTCAAATGAACATAACGGCTTTAATTATGAACAATGGTCAGTCACTAAAGGCGTACTCCGCTTGCGTGGGCTCAACGAGTTTTATGAGTTGACTGAATATTTTTCTCTTTTTCTTTTCCTCTTTATGTTTTCTTTATTTTTATCATATCTCAAATTTACCCATTTCTTAATTTTAGGCGTAACGAGAGACAGTTAATTTCTCTATATAAACAAAAACAAAGGTACTTTATAGGAAACAAAAAAACAATCAAAAAAGGCCCCTACCCCCCAAAAAGAAGCCCCCTCAGAACATTTTAATAATGATAAAGCTTACCTGATATTAAAGAACACCTAATTTTCATTAAACATGACGAATCTGATAAAAATCGTTAAAGCCGTTTTTGAGATCATCGAAAAAAAGGAAAAATTGAGAAATAAAGTGCCCCCTCCGTTTGATGAATTGACCAATTTTGATGAAATGTTGGCTATCACATCTTTGGCATATACATACGACCATATCGAAGAGAGATGAAGATAAAGATGAAGAGAGAAAAAGATATAATCGCACTACTTGGCCGCCAGGTATCGCCCCAAAAAGTACGAAAAGGGCGAGAGTGGGAGAAGCAGAAAAGCTGTTTCCATCTAGCAGATTCAGCGTGCGAAGATCTTAGCACCAGTCATCCCGGCTTCCCGTCAATTCTAATTCTAATTCCCGGCAGTTTTAACTATGATCTGTGAAGAGGGATCCAGGTTGCAGAGCCAGTCATCAGTACATCAACAATAGCAAGTACCATAAATATATTCTGCAGAATAATTTTGTTTATTTCATAATGAGCTCAGATTAATATGTTCATTAATATTTATATTCAGTTAATTCGAAAGCGCTTGAATCCATTGTTAAATATTTTCAGTTAGAATTATTTCAAAGTAATTTAAAATTATAATAATCCATGATTCAAATCAATTCAGACCTATCAGCGTTCTTCCGATATGTTCAAAAATATTTGAAAAATTAATATACAAAAGAATAGTTGACATATTGACTGACAAACATATAATACCCGACCATCAATTTGTATTTCGCAAGTCACATTCAACGACCCACCGACTACACAGAGTTACTGACTTCATTGCTGGAGCATTAGAACAAAAACATTATGCAACTGGTGTATTTTTGGATGTTGCTCAGGCGTTCGACAAAGTTTCGCACCAGGGTCTTCTCTTTAAACTCAAGAACATACTACCGTACACATACTATTTCATTCTTCGATCCTTCCTTTACGACAGATTTTTCTCCATTCGGCAGGGACCAGAAATTTCTTCAATTCGTCCAGTCCTAGCGGGGGTACCACAAGGTTCAATACTGGCCCCCCTACTCTACATTGTATACACCCATGACATACCAGAAAGTAATGAGACATTGACCGCTACTTACGCAGACGATACAGCAATACTAACGAAACATCAAGACCCGTCACATGCTTCACTAACCTTACAAAACCATTTACAGAAATTAAACGATTGGTGTAAATTGTGGAAAATCAGACTTAATCACTACAAATCACAACATATAACTTTTACTCTCCGGAAAAATACTTGCCCACCAATTAATATCGAAAATGTCCAAATTCCCCAAACAGACACAGTACAGTACCTCGGACTAACCCTCGATAGAAGGATGACATGGGGCCCGCACGTTAAAATGAAAAGGGAAACTATAAACGACCGACTAAAGCTACTTTTTCCACTTTTTTCTAAATCCATAAAATTATGACTGAGACAAAAACTAAATACGTACACATACTTACTTAAACCTATATTGATATACTGTTCACAGATTTACGGCATTGCTAAAAAAATACATTTACAAAAACTTCAGACCTTTCAGTCAAAATTATTACGACTCATTTCAAAAGCACCTTGGT
The DNA here is from genome assembly GCA_911387785.2 of Aelia acuminata. Classification (NCBI taxonomy): domain Eukaryota; kingdom Metazoa; phylum Arthropoda; class Insecta; order Hemiptera; family Pentatomidae; genus Aelia; species Aelia acuminata. Next base: position 2,024,679 of record OU426980.1, read on the forward strand.
ACGTGACTAATCAAACCTTACATACTGACTTCCACATGCCAACAGTCGAACAGCACATCAAGACTCTTTACAAACGTTTCCACACTAACCTACACGGACATATAAACCTACTAATCATTACTACACTAAGCAATACTAATCTATAGCTGACAGGCGCGTATATACGAAAGAAGTGAAAAAAAATTAATTATAAGATTTAATTTGGATATATAAATTTAAATAAGTTTTCCAGCCATTTTTTTTTTAATATTGATACGAGCCTTACCCCTCATGTTCATAATTTTAATTGAGAAAGAGTATTATTGTATGATGTGTATTCCAAGAGGGGCCTAGGCAAGCAGCCAACTTATTGATAATTTATCCTTTGAAAGGAAAGATATTTATATGAGAGAGGGTAAGGGAGCTGAGTCGCTAATGTTCAAATTTAGGTTTAACTGCTAAAATTCATATTAAACATGATAATCCAAGATTTGTTTACCAGGAGAGGATTGGTAATATGATATCCCTTAAATATACACATTTTTACAAAAATCTTATTAAAATTGAATTTTATGAGACGATTTCTTTTTCTCTATTTTCCCCTTCAGACGATTCCTATTCGTGAATAAAACTAATAAAGTTTTAATAAAATATGAACTGGAATAAAAATAACAACTTACAACCCAGTAATCAAATTATATAATATCATAATTACTGTAACTTTATTTATCTCAGCTTCAATAACAAAAATTTAACCTTTTCAGTAGAATTATTTTAAAACACCTTCATATTAGATCAAGCTTTAAGAGTTGCATATTTTCTTCTCTCAGTCGCAACATCCATATATTTTTCGTTAAAATGTGAATGGATATATAATAACATATAAATTTTCTTTTTAACTAAAGAACAAAAAATTTCCAAAAAAAAAATATACGCATTTGTAAAAATATACTCATCATAAATGTCTTTCCTTCCATCTTGAACTAAATAGTTTCATCTTCTTTATTTATTTAGTTTTTCCACGCCTTTCTATAATTTTCATTACTATTCCAGGGGCGCTACTTTGGATTTCGGCCATTTTTATTTTTTAACGAACAGTGAGTCTAATATCGACTCATACATCTTGTTTATGAATAGAAAATAAAATTTACATAATTAAATCATCTGTAAACTTTTAAAAGAATGTCCCAAAAGAAAGTTATTAAATTTTAATTTTTTTCAATGAGGAAACAAATCTTAATAAAATTCCCTTTACATTTTTATATTATTTAAAACACAACCTGACATCCCTTCGATGTAAAAGGTCTTGTTTCAGTTAGTTCAACTTACATTTTCACTCACATACATAGTTTCTTTTACAACGTATATATTTCAGCGTACTAAAAAGTCTACAATAAATCGATCTAATGCAGCTAACTTCTTATATATAAATTAATATATACTTTTATCAGTTTCAATGTATGATCTACAATGAACACTTATACTATAGACAATCTATACATTGAATTAATGTGAGGTCAGCAACTTACTGGCAATTATTCGTCACATTTGATGTTTTCGTCATCAACATATAACGTAATAAAGTCAACGTAATGATACCTTGTATTTAAACATCCAAATGTAATCAATTCAATTAATGAATTTAAATTATAAAGTTATTAAATTTATCATTCACTAATTATACATGTCCGTATTCTATAATATATCAAAACAGAAAAATATTACTCAGCATTTATTCAAATTAGTAAAGTTTAATTTTTTAATTGTGTAAAATTACCCATTTAAAGAATTTCACCTACATTTGTTCCTTGAAGCATCGTAGTCTTCTATTCATTCATATTTATGTATTAAAATATCACATTTAGTTTAAAAATTGCTTATATGAGTATGTAACTTGATACTTTTATTCATTATTTTTAAAACTCATGGGGCATTTAGGAAAATTCTTCAACATAAAAAAGAAATCGAATCATGGTTGTCCTACGAAATTCTATTTGTTTTATTTAAATATCTTTTGATTCTAGTCCAATGTATAACACAGAAGTAACGGCTTATATGTACATCCAGGGATTTATCATTTCAATTCAACTCAAATTCATTAGTCTACGCAGCGATTAAAATACTAAAAATAAAGTAATTATTCATTATTTTTTTTAATTTATGAAACCACTTTGTTTGTAATAGTTCTATGCAAACAAAATTAAAATAATTGTGTTAAACATTAAGGATACTTTTTACATAGGATATAGTTTCCATGCATGTATATAGGAATTCATTGTTTCTACAATGTCAAAAATTAATATTTTTATTCTCCTTGAAATCCTCCCTATATTAAAAAAAAATCAATGTCACATTTATTATATTTCATCTTAGAATTACCTGTTACGACGATGAACACGACGAATAGAAGACTGAAGAACGACATGATCCCCCGTCAGCAGCTGGTGGATCACTGAATGTTCTCAACCAAGCCAGAGGCCCAACGCATGTCCCCTACCCCCTGTCGTAACCCCTAACCGATAACTTCATTACTTACCCTTTGTTTTTTTATTATACTTCTTGGCAAATCTACTTTGATTTTTTTATCAATAAAAAAATACATATAAATAAATTTATTTATGTTAACTTTTTCTACCTTAACACGTTGATTGAATGTGCTATACTAAAAATCTCCATTTAGAAGTGTTTTTTTTATATGCAAACTTAAGCTTTAATACAATATTTAAGAATTATCCGTTTCAAGAACAATTTAAAAAAAAAAAAAAGTAATGTGCATCACACTATTTTTATTTACCACTCTACATTTATAGGAAACTTAAAATTAAATTATTTAATTTTTTTAAATCTAAACTTATCAGGTTTGACTTTGAATATGAGAAGAAGGAAAATTTTTTATTTATTTAAAAATTTACAATATTAAATGATAATTTATAAACGATTTATTTGATAAATTCCTATTTATTACAAAATTATGTATATATTTTAAGGATGATATTATGCGGAGAGTATAAAAAATTATATAAAATCTATACAAAAATAAATGAATAAAATAAAAGAAATCAGGATCAACCATCATTAAATCGAAATCAATAAATAAACATACAAAACTTTAAAGTTCTTTTAAGAGAATTCTTAAAATATGTGATAGAACAAAGTCTTAGATTGCCGGAAGTTCGAGGATTCTGATTATTGCTGTTATATTTTTTAATTATCCCAATACATTTGTTCTGGATTCATTCCATTTTTTTATTGTTTCTTATAAATGTTATACAGGTTTAGCTCCTAACGGGTGATTTTCTGGTCGAATGACTGCTTTTTACAGAATGAGTTTGATTTTTGGACTTTGTTTAAATTGTCGGTTAAAATGTGAGAACCTGAGTGGGATTTCCCGTTTAAGTGTTCCGTAAGAGTCGGATAGGTATCTGTGAAGTTTTAAACCAAGGTGTTTCACGGATTCTCACCAAGGGATATGAGTCGACTTAATGCAACCTTGGTGATATCGAATCCAGGCGGTTGTAGTGGGGGGGGCTAAGGCTCTACCCCTGGATCTGTTAATCAGGTTAATGTTCCTTTCCCACAACTAGAATGCTACTTGTGGTAGGACTATATCCCTCTCCCTGGATCCGCCAATGTTCCGATAACTTTAATATATTAATTTTTTAAGCTATATTGCTCCTTCTTTTTGTTGCACTTAAACTAATGGTCTAATTATATTAGTCTAATTAATAACCATGGTACTTCTGTTCTTATGACGGGTAAACCCAACGCGTTTGAAGTGAAAGGCTACATGACAACTAAGTGGAAATAAAATATTAAAAACTAACAAAATAGATGGTAATGTATACAAATCAGGGTTTGAAATTAAATCTTATTTTCTCGGAAATAGAATAAAAGTCAAATCCGGACTTCAATATTTCTAATAAATAAATTAGAATTCCATAAAAAACCGTTTTTATGGAAATCTTATAGGGTACAATAAATTACTTTAAATCTTAAGATCAATTATTAGATTATCAAGGCTGCTGATAATGAAAATAATATCGATATAAAACCTCAGGCTCGATCAGGTCTCGAATATAACTTATCCGATATTTACAATATTGAGGTCGACTTCTAGGTTACTTAGGGCGCTGATTCTGAAAATGATATCGATTTTTCGATTACGCGCTCAGGTATCGATTTATTACAACTTACGCGATATAATTGATCTTGGGGTCGACTTAAGGGTTATCTGCGGTGCTGAATATGAAAATGATATCATTTTTAGATTACGCCGTCGGGTATCGATTTCTAAGAACGTAGTTCTAAGACACATTCGATATTGTATCAATTGTTAGATGAAATATTCAGTAATTGCTTTGTGACAACTTAACTGATGAAAATGATGAATGTTTAAAAGACCCTGATTATCAAAATAATATTGATTGAAAGTATGGGCTCAGGAATCGAATTATTGCATTTATTGTAGCGCTATCAATGAGCAAAAAGCTAACCCTAATAGCGTTAATATTAGATAAGCTGTGATAAATCGATACCAGAGAAAGTTATCTTAAAATTTATATAATTTTCATATTCAGCACCCAAAGATCAATTATATCGCTTAAGTTGTAATTAATCGATACCGGACGGCGTAATCTAAAAATGATATCATTTTCATATTCAGCACCTTAGAAAACCCTAAAGTCGACCCCAAGATCGCTTATATCGCGTAAGTTGTAATTAATCGATACCGGACGGCGTAATCTAAAAATGATATTATTTTCATATTCAGCACCTCAGATAACCCTAAAGAACAGAAATATAAAAATTTATTCGGAAATAATGAATTTCGTAGAAATTCACATTTCAATTTGTGAACTTTTCCATATTCATATCTTTATTTGTAAATACGGCCGAAATCACACAGACTTAGATATAAATATTCACATTTTTTGTGAATATTTACAATTTTTCCTGTGAATTTATTTTTATTTACAGAAAAATGTCTATATTTGAATAAATTCGTATTCACACTTGTAAATAAGAATTTATTTGTATTCACAAATATTGTGATATAAATAAATTTATATTCATATTCACATTAAAATTAAGATAAAAATAAATTCGTATTTATAAATATAAATATGGCCAACACTAATAACCTTAGTGATAACCTTAATTTTTAATTTCAGTGATAATATTGTAATTTCAGTGATAATAAGAATGGTTCTGTTGAAATTAGCTCAAGAAATTACTGACAAAAACAAGGCAATTCAGTTTTAGCAAGAAAATGATATTTTAGATAGAACAAGGGTGTGTTCTAATGGACAGGAAGTGAAATTATCATTTTCAGAAAAAAATGAAAGATGGGTGTGTTACAAAAGAAGCTGCAGGGAATCCATAGCTATAAGAAAAGGGATATTTTTAGAAAATAGTAAAATTCCATTATCAACCTTTATTTATTTTCTATATAGTTGGAGTAATGAGTACGCAAGTACCAAATTCTGTATGAATGAATTTGAAATGGACAGAAATACTATTGTAGATTGGAAAAACTTTATAAGAGAAGTTTGCACCGATTCCATTATTAAAAAACCTGTATAAAGTAACTGGAGGTGGTCTTCGCAAACAGACCCTATCTCTTTATCTGTTTTATGATTTACAGGGTTATTTTTTTCCTGATGAATGAAAATGGATTCTGAGAGGAGTCGTTTGTCGTGGTTTGGTACAGTAGCTAATATGGAGGGGTTTTCAAAGTCTAAGGAATGGTTGTGGGCGATAGCATGTTCTGCCATTTTTTTTTTGTCAAAAAGCTGCTATTTTTAACTAGTAAACGGGAAAAAACTAGATAGCCTCTCAAACTCTGATGTCATGATTCCGCCTCTACGGACTTGGAAGTAATTGTATCTAAAATGTTTTGCTGCTTTTTACTTATAGAACTCGTTGAGGCGTTTCCAACGATCTATCGTTTTGTCGAAAAGCAGCAGTATTTAAGTAGTAAACGAGAAAAAAATGGATGGTCATAAATATCAGGAGTCATTGTCCCGTCTGTCTCTACCCGAAAACTAATTGCATCTATATTTTCTCGTTGCTTTATACATATAGAGGTCGTTGAGACGTTTCTGATGGTCTATCATTTATTTCAAAATCATCTGTACTTAAGTAGTAACGAGAAAAAACCGGATGGTCATCAAGTTTAGTGCAATGGCTGTTAGCTATCTTTAAAAAAAAAAGAAAGAAAAAAAATTATAACAAAAAATATTGAAAAAAAGTTACAAAAAATATATACATTTAAACGAAAATGCAGCACATTTCTTTCCCCGTCTTTCGGGTTTTTTTGTTTGTTTTTTTTTAAATAATAAATGCACCCTGCTCTTGTATAACCTTGCATTAGAGTTCAATCAGTGCTATGTAAAAAGCATCCCTAAATATTTTCCAGACGTTAATTCGACATTTTCAATTTCAAGAATTCTAAGTTCAGATTCGCCCTCTCTGGAAAAATGACCCATATAATAAATTTTAATATCTTTATTTCTTATATGGCTATTATATGTTATTTTTCTGTATTTTATAAAGAAAGTGATGGTTGTCCGGAATCGAATTAAAATTCGATAAAGTTTCTGATTTATTTAAATAAGTTAAAAATGTCATCAGCTATTACCCTTTCCCGATGGTTCGGAAGGTTTATAATCCATTTTATTTCAAAAATTGCTTTTTTTATGCCCCGAGAACTTCATTAACTACCATTTAAGTTCCAGGTCTGAATTAAGTTCGCACATTCCTGGATTCAATGAATAGTCCATTCCGCGCTGGGATCATTACTATATTAAGTTTGAGAGGCTTGTTATAGGTTTCGTAATAAGGATTTTTACGAGATAGAGGCTTCAGCCCTATGCCTGACCACCAAGCTAGCGTACTAGGAGTTATGATACACATAGGAGGGTTATAATACACAGAGGTCGCACAACACAGGGAAGTATTAGCAGAGATCATCTAATCACAGTAGCGGATCCAGGGGAGGGGCGCCCCCCCCCCCCTGAGAGGCGAAGACACTCATAAAGTATTACTATTTTTATAAGAAATGAGCTATATTTAGTATTTTTTCAAGTCCACTAATTGAAGATGAATTGTGTTTAAACATTTACAGTAATTTATAACGTCATTATGTACTAGATGTATTTTAAATTAGGGCCTTCATTACTCTCGAAATGTTAAAAAAAAAAAAGTGCGCCCCCCCTCAGAAAATTTCTGGATCCGCCACTGTCTAGGCAACATGTAATTAAAAAGGGAAAGTATCAAAGATTTGTTAAAGAGAGACATTATAACTTTCCACAAAAAAGGAAAGAAGAACATATGAGGAAACTACAGAGGTATCACAGTGACAAGCACTTTTTTCAAAACTGCCTTTCTTCCAGACTATGGTCGAGTCCTGAAAGAAAGGCTAAAGGAAGAGTATTGGGATCAAATGGAGAAAGAATAGGCGGGCTTCAGAATTGAAAGATCGATTTGTGGCCACATTTTTACCCTGTCTCAATTGGGATAAGGGTCATTTCAAAATAACGGGTTATTTTCATCCCATTTTTTTTAAATAAAAAAATATCCGTTTTCCACCGTTTTTCCCCCTACAATATGGGTTCCTTAACAAGTCTTATGCATGCACACACTTTAGTGGATATTTTGGGAAATATCGGTTTTTGAAAAATTTGAGAAATTTATTGTTTGTTAGGAGTGAGAAAGAACAGGTAAAATCGAACTTCAAACTTATATTTAAGTATAAAAATAATTATGTGTTAAAGATCTATATTGTAAAAGATCTATTTAAAAATGAAAAACAATAATTAAAAAAATACTATACTAATTATTAAAAAACTACAATGATGCGCTAGGTAAACAAAATAAGAAGAATCATCACCAAATTGATGTAGATCTGGCTTACATAGCCCTTCAAAAATTCCTGTGTGGAATGGACTATGTGTACATACTAACCCTTACAACTATGATTCTAGAATCTCATTTCACTCCCTTGAAAATTGATTTTTTCCATTATTTGTAGGGAATAAAGTTGTAGGGAGTGAGGTTTTGAACGTTTTCAAGTTTGCGTTGGAGAGGCTACAGATTTTCTCACCTTAAAAATATCTCATGCAATGTTCACCTTTATGTTCTCATGAACTGATAGTCATTACTGGATTAAAGACTCTAGTCGATTAACAAAAGTATTGTAGGGAATGAGAAAGTATAAAAATACTCTTAATAACTTCCACCAAAAACAAATTTTTTTTCAAGCAACATGTGTGTAATATGGCTCATACATGGTCGGTGTTACCAGGAAAAGTGGTGTGGTTTAATCAGAGATAAGATGTAATAAGCACCACCTTAGAAGCGAGGGTGGTCATGAACGTAGGTATAGGTGCCTTAGGAAGTCTAGAGTTGGTGTTCACGCCAAGCAATCCCAAGTAGGTGGGAATGCACCCTCCGCAATTAGTTGTTAAGTTTGAAGATTGGGTTCAATGATCAACTTATTGTTAAACACAAGAAAATTCTTATATTTATGGTAAACATAAATCATGCTGATGTAAATACAAAAATGCATATATTAATTAAATTAGAACTTGCTGGTTCTCATAGTCCATTTTTGTGTATCTTGCCCCTTGCCTTCATCCTGGCCACCTCAGCCCCTTGTTTGTCTTTAGGCCGACATCATCGGCGAGCTGCTGAATAATAAAAAGGGTGCCCTAAGACCCACTCTTCTTAGGGCTGGTGTTGGTGTTCACTCTCTAGTTGCTGCTCACTTCACTAGAGCTTTACTAATACTGATTAATTGCCCACCTGGGAGCACTGTTCTTTGAAGAGTAGTTTTAAATTTTTTCACGGGTTGCCGGGAACAGTCAGGGATCAAAAGAATGCTGAATACCAAGTTCAAATAAAGCTCAGCCGACACACACCTGGTCACCATTTAGGGTCATACCTGAGAGGCTGTTATATCCAATAATTATGAGCAGAAAGGGACTATAAACGATGCTTTAGGAGCGAATGGGGGCCATAAACCTGGGCGAAATACCGCTGAAAGGACATGAGAAGTTTAAGGTAGAAGATCGTGGAAGGTGAATAGGTCAACCAATGAGAGGAAGACTGAATAGAGTGTGAGACAACCTATTTATAAGGATATTTTGGAAAAAACAAAAAAAGGAGTTCCGCAGAGTCCTGTGAGTCCTAAAAGAGTTCAGGGAGTGCTCTTGGAGAAAGAGGCAGTGAGGGAAGTGTAGAGATGGCGAAGCAGAAGGAGAGCTGGCAGAGTGAAGATAAAGAAGACAGGAGGAGAATGGTACTCAGAGTGGCCACCACACTTAAATCACATTCTTAAATCAGATAAGTGATTGATTTCGTAGATTTAAGTAAGTCACCAAGAGTGAAATTATAACATTCCGTAAATTTGATCCAGTTCCTCTGTTCGATTTGCAGTAAATTTAAGTATAGATTTCGTAGCCTCTTTACCAATCTGGTCTGAATAGCTATAAAATATTTCTACTTCTTGAGGTGTAGACGTTGGTTGACTTATTAATCTAATAAATCTTTAGAGCATTTTTTAAAAAGGGATATTAGTAATTTAAATCCTTGGTAAATAAAATTTGGTATGGTCAGTATTCAGATTTGTTTATTACTTCCATTCACCCCTATGCCACAGTTTTCTTAGAATAAGTAAAAAAATAAAGAAGTCACCTCTGGAAAAGAATCCAATGTTAGTTAGTACTTTTAAATATATAATACAGAATGTTACTAATCGGGTTCCTTTCAGGAACCGATAGAAATAAATAATACCGTACATATTTGATAGATTAACCTTCCGGCGGGCGCGCTGTTGATACTTGCACTAAAGGGTCCGGGGCGGCTTTTTGGCCGCCTCTGAGTTCGTTCACTTTTCATGTGTATAAATGTGTGTTTATATTACTTATCGCTGTTTTTTCAACAGATACATTAGGAAGACACCATTAAATTATATTTTTAAATTCTTTATATACAAGTTAATAATAATAAATTAAAATGCACATGGTTCAGTTCAGTACATAAACAAGGTAAAAATAGGAAAGAATATAACAGTAATGTAAAAATAGGGAAGAATACAATAGTATTTATACAACTAGTATAAAGTAAACATAGGAAAGAATAAAATAGTATTTACAAAATTAGACAGAAAGAGAGAGTGGGAAAGCAAAGAAAATATAAATTTCTCATACTAGTGAAATTACACGTCTTCGTGCTGTTGTTCAGATTCTGCACATGAATTACATTATACTAACATCACTGAATGTTTTTTTTTTTTTTGCAAACGTATCGTCTACATTTGTGACAGGATAGGGTCGTCCTATGTTTTTCTTACTACCGGCTTGCCTGTTTCTCCGTCAGGTACCTTAAAAAAAAATTCACGAAGAGGCGTGCGGCGGCAATCTGACCGCCCTCACACTCCTGACCAGACGTGCTCTTCTTTGGAACTGACTCATACAGGCTATTAGCAACAAAAATTTAATATCGCCGCGCTATCTCTTGCCTAAAGTGTTAATTTAGGAATACCGGTGGGCCTCGCTAGGCTACGCTGGCTTATTAACACTCAATTCAATATTTTTTAAAAAGGCGGCCAAATAGCGCCCGCCGGAAGGTTAATTTCATATATGCAGTTTCTGGAATCTTTTGAATTCCTCCCACCCACCTTAGGAAAGTGGACAGTTGGAAACTTAGCGTTGAAAACATAACTTTCAACTCTTCAGTTTCTTCTCTCTCCATAGAGGACTGGACTATCCCGCGAAGTTCAACTTCTAACTACCTTGGGGTCACCATAGACAGCTATCATACTAAAGAAAGAGCAAAAAAAAACAGCATCACCAACGGTAAGAAAATAATTGGTTTCTTAAATGCCATATTACAGAATAAATTAGTACATCTCCAAGTAAACAAACGAATATACCACTCCTTCCTCATTGACACAACTTTATTGTGGGTAGACTGTGACAAATGCACATGCGAACAAATCCTTAGAGCTGGATTATTATAGAAACAAACAAAGCCTGCAAACAAAGCCTTAGAGATGGATTATTAGAGAAGTTGTGCCAAACCCAAGGTGCATAAAGCTCTCAATGAACTGATAAGGAATAAAGTAGGGGCCCAACTTAACAATCACAACAACAGTGAAAGAAGGCTGAGTGATATTGCCATGTTTTGAGAATGGAAGAAACATATTGGGCCCTTTGACTAATAAAGTATTGTTCCTAGAAGTGACAAAGACATAGAAAACCTCCAAAAAAATGGATGGAAGATGTAAGAGAAAACTGGACTGCTAGAGATCGCACCGAGGAGGATTTCTTAAACAGGGACTATAGGACAAATATTTTCATGAGTACTGGAATGTAACAGGTGTCTCATAATCCAACATATATATATATATATATATATATATATATATATATATATATATATATATATATATATATATTCTTTGTTGTAGCTAATAAAGCCTGAAGTTGAGTGGATTCTCGAATCAGAGCACTACATTAGCTGTTATGAATAACCATGGTTATCAGCAGAGCCAACAACCTGACTTGTATTACAAGACCTTGTCGCAGTCAAGGATTTTTAGGGTAATTTCTTTGGGAATTAACAAATAGAAATTTGTTAATGAATCAAAGTCAGGGAACAAGCATACAAGTCTTATACTGTAAGTAATATCAATAAATCCAAAAATTTCTATATTATTGAAAGTCCTTTCAAAGTGGATATTTTGCTACTTTTACCATTTATTAAAGATATATTAAAAGTCTCAGGTTTCATTAAAATACCAGGAGGTTTATTTCATTATTTTATTGTTATAAAAATTCAGAAAATATCTATACATAAAAAATTATTAAATATATATTCACAGCAGTTTAAATCACAGAGCAACTTATTGTAATTAAATATAGCAAGTTATTATAACTTGTTATTTCACAGTCAATAAACATCAAAATCTCCTTAGCTCAGCAATTATGTCTTTGTACTCAAATTTAGTTGCTAAATCGATGGCTCTGTACCCAAGGAAATCTATCTTGTTTTGGTCGACATTTTTGTGCATTAAATATTTTACGGTAAATAGCTGGCCATGTAAACATGCCTGAAAAATAATAATTTATAAAGTTAATAAATGTTCAGTGTTCTGTGTATATAACAAAAATTCTATTAATATTTTATCTTGGTATGTATTGTATGTATCTTGGTATTAAAATGTATACTTTTATACATTTTTTAAAAATATACCTATAATCTGAAGACAATCTAATTAATTAAAAAATCAATAGGGTTGTTTCAGAATTGCATGTATACAGATGTTATGATATCGTAAAGTACCATTTATCTGATATTTATCCTAACACTAATATTGTATATTGCCTCAAGGACAAAGTAGTTTCCCCTGATTAAATTAAAAGTAATAAATATTTGTTTGTTTATATTTTCTTGAAATATTCTGAGGTGGACCAGTCATCAGTATTTTGAATCTTACTAATGTTTAAAAGTAAGTTTTTAATTTTTCATTTTCATCAATTAATAGATATAACAGTAGATAAAACCATATAACTGTGAGATATAAATAAAATATTTTTTTAATTTTTCATGACACAATTTACCTGATTATTATTACTTTTTATACATTTTTTTTTTTATACCATTTGGACATTTGTTCAGCCCCGATTACATCCTTGTAATGTGGCAGGACCTGGCTGGTGGGATAGTCAGGGGTAAGGGATAGCTGCTGGGATAGGCCCCACAGTTAGCTCAATGGTTAAGAGCACTGCAAGGGTGATACAAGACATGGATTCGATTCCTAACCGTGACCAATCTTTACTCTTCAGAGAAAAATTATTTAATAATTATTAAAAAAAATATGGTGCGTGCGTGCAACACACAACTTTCACTTAGCTTTCACTTACCAACGTCCTTAGATTAGAAATTAATATAATAATAATAATAATAATAATAACAATGTCTTTTTATTTTACATACAAATTACATTCTCGACATGTACTCTTGGTCAACAACCATCAGAGGTTGAGAAAGCGGCACATATCATATTAACTAATTTAGACCTAGCAATAATATAATAACCGTAACAGTGAATGTGTGTGAATATAAATTATTAACCCGAGTACAATATTCTTTACATTATAATCAAACGATATCAACAATCAAACAGGTAAACAATAGACAAACAAATAAATACAGAATAAATGCAGTAATAAATATTACTAATTCTAATACTTTTAATATTATTATTCATCTTTTAAATTTGATACTCAAAATATATTAATTAATCAATATAATATAAAAATAAGTAAATCAAATGGTCCCAACAAAACATTAGCTAAAAAAAAAAAAAAAAGGACAACAACAATAGTTAATAAACAATGAACCCATATATATAATACTCATATACAAATATACAAATATACACATATACACACACACATATATATATATATATATATATACACACATATATATATATATATATATATATATATATATATATATATATATACATATACACACATATACACAACACGCATATATATTGTATTTACCCATTATATTCCCTTATTAATCCATATCTATATTTCCAAGCCTCTTTAGTATATCCTAATAGCTTAGGCCAACACTTTCCATTTAAGTCTTCTATTAACTCGTTCCTACTCAAGACCGAATTAGAGAACCATTTTATCCTAAACTCCCTCAACACAGTTGCTATAAAATGTACAATATCCTCCCTCTCCTTCATATTGCACATCGTACAGACACCCCCTTCGTGCTGATAGTGCCTTCTATGGTTAAGATATAAGAGCTCTCCTCTTAGCTTAATTATCCAACTTATGTCAGATGTGGAATAAGAATTATTCACATAAGAAACCGCTTCACTTAAATGGTGGTTCAAATCCTTATAAATTACCGATTCTTCGGAGGCTATACTTAACATAACTTGTTCTTGCAAAATTTCATTTTCAATGGTATTAGTTAAATTATGAAAAATTGTTGGCCACATACTAATATTGTTTGAATGTATTCGGGTATTTACTTGATATTTCTGCAGTAATAAATTTATATTTTTAAACCAATAGACATTTCTCTCTATTGTTTTAAAAGCAAGAATATTTGTAAGGCGGTTTTGTGAGTTAATAACTTTCAGGATGAACTTGAAGTGTGCTTTTAGGGTATGGATATAAATAGGGCTTAACTTGGTTTCTGTTGATAATACATAATTCGGTGTGTTTGTGGGGAGTTTAAATATTTTTTTAAAATAAAATGTCTGTAGTTTCTCAACAGTATCATACCTTTGGCCACCCCAAACCTGAGATCCATAACATAGTATACTTCTGCATACTGTATTAAAAATGTTTATTTTCGAAGTCAGAGGGACATCGTTATTTTTTATAATATTAGTCCAAAGTGAGTTTATTCCTGCCTTTGCTGCAGCAAGCCTTAGCTTGAAATGCAACTCCAGTGATAGTCTTGGGGTCAGGGTGATTCCCAAATATTTATAACTTCCCTTAATTTCAATATCACGTCCTCCGAATTCCCACTTCTCTAGCTTAGAAAGCCTTCCTCCATTTCTAAATACTAATATGCTAGATTTGGCCAGGTTAATTTTTAAGTTCCAGATAGTGAGATATTTTTCTAGCTGGTTAATCATTAGTTGAAGCCCTGTTGGATCTGAAGATAGCAGAACTATATCATCCGCAAATGCTAATATTTTCACTTTTTTGTCATTTATCATAATTCCACCCTCCAGATAATCCTCGATATCATTTAAAAATAAGGAAAACAATAATGGCGACAGTACTCCACCCTGTTTCAGTCCCATTTTCATTTCAAATTCATTGGATAAACCTTCCTTATTCCAGACAAAACCATAAGTGTTTTCGTGCAGCACGCGTATTTTAACAACTTGAGTTGAAACCCCTAATTCATACAATTTGAAAAACAAGGCATATCTATCGATCCTATCAAATGCAGCTGATAAATCGACGAAAAAAGCATAAACTTTTTGCCCTTCCATGCTGAGTTTACAATGAATTATACACATTAGATTAAAAATATTATCTATTGTTGAGTATGATTTCCGGAAGCCTGCTTGAAATTCTTTTAAAATACTTCTATTGTCAACCCACTCTGTCAGTCTATTTAAAATTAATCCTGAAAATATTTTAGATATTGTATTTTCAAAAACAATGCCTCTATAATTTGTAACATTTGTAATATCTCCATTTTTATGAATTGGGAAAATAATTAATTTATTAAAACTAGAAGAAACTCTACCTTTAGAAAAAAAATTATTATAATGATGTAGCAATTCAGTGATAAAACATTCTGGCGCATTTTTAAAAAATTCATAGGGGATTCGATCTATGCCAGCAGCTTTATTATTTTTTACATTATTGAGAACCACATTAAGCTCAGCAAAAGTGAAGGGTGCATCAAGAAATTCATCACATATCTTTGGTTCAGCGTACTGTATCCTGTAAGCACTTATAGGTGGGTTATAAAGATCGCAGAAGTAATCTAGCCAGTTGTTCATCATAATCCCTCCACCGGCAGTTCCCCTACTGTTTAATCTTAAACTTCTAACAGCCGACCAAAACTCTTTTACATCTCTACTTTTCCATTTTTCATTTATTTTGAGTGTGAAATAATCTTTGGTACTGGTCAATTAAACCCCCACACGAGCATAACCTGCTTACCCTTGGAGTAACCTTCCCGTCTGATGTATCGAACCTGCACTATAGGCGGGTGCAATCGAATATAGGGTGCGCTAGTAGTTTTGCAAAATGTCGGAAAGAACGGTGTTAGACCTAGTTGATGTGATAGAGATAATTGGTAATTTTAAAAGACCATTAATTGATGGGCAGGCTATTCTTGATGCAAACCACATATTTACATGTGGAGAAATATCTAAAAATAAAAAAACAGTTATTTTACAAGCCTCGTGCCTTTAAACTAGCAATCTTAAAGGACTGCATCATCAAATAAAAGTGGAAATCAAATTTATTAATAATAATAAGCAATTTTCTTGTCATTGTACATGTAAAGCTGGTAGTTCTGGTAAATGCAAACACATCATTGTAACTTTACTCGACGTTTTTCGGTTAGTAATAAAATTAATTACCTATTCACACAATCATTGTTATGACAGCTTAGATTCTTTGTCATATTATTTATTTACTTCTCAAAACTTTCAGGCTTCGCATTGAAAACATGGAACAATTAAGCACAACGGATGTAATAGAAAAATGGGGAAAATTAAAAAAGAAAAACAAATCTATGACACTATGGTCTCAATGTTATTTGCATAAAACTAGCATTTTGGAATAATAAAATGTCAAATACTAATATTTACCTGGATAAATATAGTCTCTTTCTTTAAAATAAAGACTACATATCGTCATATGTTTCGAAACAGGCTTATCTATTCTTAATTTTACAATCCACTCTTTAAGAAGCTTTTTATTTTTTGGAAATGAAAGGGAATGACACGTCTTTTGATTTTCTAATTGAACACTGAGGGACCGAGCAATACCTATTAGATATTTTTCAAATGATTTTTTACTCAATCGGGTTTTAATTATGGAAAAATAAATTAAAAACGCCAAAAAACCCTATGAATCCCAGGTAATGGCCCCGCTTTTATCCCCGTTTCTCTAGTTCCTGCAGCGCCGTCGCAGAAGCAGCACCGTCGCTTGCGCCCGCCTATATCGAATGTTTGTTTTGATTTTATAACAACAAAACATTAAACCTACCAATGGTGTAACCTTCCTATATAACTGGAATCTATAAAATATATGGAAAACAAATATATTATGACATTTCCAACAAATTTAATGATAGCTCATAGCTAAGGAAAATTAATAAATAACTTATTTCAAAAAGAAAACAAATTTATTTTGACATTTCCAACAAATTTAAGGATAGCTCATAGCTAAGGAAAATTAATAAATAACTCATTTTGAAAAAGAAAACAAATTTATTTTGACATTGAACTAAACACAATTTAAACATTATTATTAAGATTTAAACACAATTTAAACATTATTATTAATATTTAAACACAATTTAAACATTATTATTAAGATTTAACATAATAAGATTTAACACAATAAGATTTAACATAATAACATTTAACATAATAAGATTTAACATAATAAGATTTAACACAATAAGATTTAACACAATAAGATTTAACACAATTTAAACATTATTATTAAGATTTTCACATAGCTCATTTTGAAATCGTTCTATGTCCTTTAATATTTCTTCAAATGGATCACATTCTCCTAATTTCTGTCTCCATATAAATTCAGCCAAGTATGTTTCTAAATATTCTCGATCCGTCCCCCTTCTTCTTTTATTGCTCTTTTTTAAAGATCCCCACATTCTTTCGACTTTTTGTGTATTACACAAACTTTCTGGATCTACAAAATTATATGTATGGTTCACTGTCTGATGTCGAAAACCTTCTTTATCGAGGTTCTTATAGGCCTTCCAACAATCTGAAAGGATAATGCTCCCAGGCAATATTCTATCCTTTATAATTGGTAATAAAGTTTCTGCACTCCTATCCTGCACAGCCACAATAAAACACTCATTATTCTCCCTGCAGATTCCACCGAAAACCCACTGTTGAGGAAGGCATCGACCAACTTCATATTTCCTTCTTGTGTACAGAGACTCATCTATTTCGACATGTAGTCCTGGGCCACCAATTTTATTACTCCCCTTGCTTAATTTCCACACACATATCTCCCTCATATAATTGTTCCAATCAACCACAGTCGGTTTGCACATATTTAATTCTTTTGCACAAAATGATATGGAAGTGTGCTCCTTATATGAGCCTCCTTATATGATATGCCAGAAGCAAAGCGAAGCATACACGACGTAAAATATCGATATACAGATAAATCGATGTATTCCTTACGTGGGTCGGTTGGTTATCCTCGTGCGGGGGTTTAATTGACCAGTACCTAATCTTCTTTTTCTTCTTTGCAAATTATTTTATACAATTTATTCATCTGTAAATAATTATCTTTATCAGTTACTGTATTATTCTTCCTAAATAGCTTCAAAGCTTTAAAAGAGTTATTTCTAGCAATGGCACACCTTTTATTGAACCACATTTTATTAAATCCATTTTTTCTTTTAATATGCATATTGGGTTTATTAGAAGATTTTACAATAATATTACGCAATATATCTATATCTTTAATTTCACCTGTTTTTTGCTGATTACCTAAATTTTCTTCAATTTTTTGTTTATACTTATTTTTATCTTGTGAGTACCAATTAAGTTTAGGCAAAATCGGTATAAAATTTTCATTATCTATTTCTTCTTCTATGCAGTAAAATACGCAAAGAGCCATGTGATCAGAATATATTTGTTGGTCCACTATAAAGGTATCAACATGATTTAGAATTTCCCTTGAAACGCAACAATAATCAATTATAGAGCACCCTAAGCTGCTAATAAATGTGTATTCTCCATTAAGGTCATTTTTTATTCTACCATTTAATATAACCATGTCATGATTATCTAATAATTCTAACATTTTTTTCCCCCGATCATTAAATGTTAAATCTTTAGATTTTCTCTCTCTGTGAATAGAAGGGTTATCAATTATAACATCCTCTGGAAGAACTTGAACATTTGACATTCTACAATTCATGTCCCCAATAAGAACAAAATTTGCATTGGAATGGTCAGAAAAAACATTACATAGTTTCACAAAATCACTATCCCAATTATTACAATTAATATATATACTTGTTTTCCCTTACATTTTAAATCCATTGCAACAAATTCAGATATTTCAGAAAACTTAACATATTTACGAACAATACCACACTTTTTAATTCCATAAATACAGCCCCCGCTAGCCCGACCATATTTTACAGATCTTATTGCAGGTATCCATTTGACATCGTACTCGGCGAAAAAATTACAATATGATGACATATCTTTTGTTTCGACATGCGTTTCAAAAAACAAAAAAATATCCATTTCATTTATATAACTAAAAAACTATTATTAGATTTCTTATTATTTAAACCATTTACATTATAACTTAAAATCTTAATTTTATAATTTTTTTCTTTAGTCTTTAATTCATATTTGCATCGGTTACTGAGATGTTTTCTTCCGAAACCGAAAAGCATCTAACTGCTCATTTGCTCTTCTTTTTAAGGTGTTGACTTCATCATGTTGGTCATTTCCAGGTAGAACATTCAGTGTGTTAGTTGGCTTTGTCAATATGGATTGAAGTTCTTCAGCTTCGTACAAATTTCCTCTAAATTTTATTTTATTTTTAAAAATAATAGCATTTTTGTCAATTTCTTGAACTATTTTTAGAACTTCCTGTAGCTCTCTTCTTTCCTGTCTGTCCAAATAAGTCCTATCGTGGGCAATAGAAATCTTTTCATTCATTTTTAATTTATCAATTTATCGATTTATAAATCAATTTTAATTTATCTCTAGCCTCGAACAATTTCATTTTTTCTCTGTAAGTAGACATTTTTATAATTATAGGACGTGGTCCCTGTACCCCTCTGCCAATTCTTCGACATTCTGTTACTTTATCCTCTGATATGTTCATTTCAGTTATTTCGAATACTTTTTAGGAACGTTAAAGACAAGTACATTGTTCTTTATAATTTCCCTATTAAGTCTATTAATTTGCATTTCCTGTATTGACACAATTTTTTCAAGCTCTGTATTTTTTAGTTTTATATTTTGAAACTCTTCCATTAGTTGAGTAAATGCTAGCGACATTTTACTAAGATTATTGTTTATTTCTCTTGTTTCCTGAATATTTTTTTTTAATTCTTCCAAAATATCATCAAGTGTAGGTGCCATATTTTAAGAGCTGATCTGTACTGATTAATAATAAGCAAATAAATAGATAAAAAATTGAAGCACTGTTACATTTATTTCTGTAAAGGTATAAACAACAGTCCCTTATCTTCTGTGGCAACGGTACTTTATGGGTATTATTGTAGGTAAATGTGACTTACCTTAATCTGCGTGAAACTACTGGTTTGCCCCCACTCTACTTTGAGTCATTCTTCCACACAATCTAATTATTTAAGTTAAATGATCATATCACAGTAATTGACAGATTTTTTTGCACTTTTAATATCACTGTCACATTACACAACACTGTATCGATATATAGATCTATTTTTTTTTCGAGTTCAGCACTTTTTAACTCAACAAAATACGAATTAATACAGATCGATCTGTACACTATTGAGGCCAGCCGCCATCCGATTAGAAATTAATATGTTTTGTTAATTGCCACTTCTCAAAGATACACATTTTTCCACATTCGTTTCTTATTTTTCATTAGCTCTATGAAAAACACTATTTTTTTTTTATAATTAAATAAAAGTTTTTACTTGTGATCATTCAGCAATGCAAGCATAATAATCCAAGTTGTCTGATTTTATAATTCTCTATGTAATTGTTGAAAACTTCATTAAGTTTCCATGAAACAAACAATTGCCATTAAATGAAAAGAATGGCTTTAATTACAATGGTCTGTCATTAAAGGCGTACTCCACATGCGCGGGCTAAACGTGATTTACGAGTTGGCGAAATATTTTTCTTTTTTTTCTCCTCTATATGTTTACTTGATTGTTTTCATATTTAGCCATTTCTTATTTTCAGGCGTAACGAGAGTCAGTTAATTTCTCCATATAAAAAAAGACAAAGGTACTTTATAGGAAACAACAAAACAAACAAACAAAAAAGACCCCTTCCCCATTTAAGCCCCATCAGAACATTTTAATAATGATAAAGCTTACCTGATGTTATAAGAACACCTAATTTTCATTAAACATGACGAATTTGATGAAAATCGTTAAAGCCGTTTTTGAGATAATCGAAAAAAAGGTAAAAATTGGAAAAGAAATTATAAAATAAAGTGCCCGCCCAGTTTGACCAATTTTGATGAAATGCTGGCTATCACATCTTTGGCATATACATACATCAAATACCCAATTTGATCAAAATCGTTTAAGCTGTTTTTGAGGAAATAAATAAAACATGTGAAAATGATACAAAACTCATTAAGTAAAGTCCCCCCTCCGGTTGTTCAATTTTGATGAAATTTTTACAGTCATATCTCGGGCATATTAATATTTAAAATACTCAGTTTAATCAAAATCGTTAAAGCTGTTTTTGAGAAAATCGAAAAAAACGTAAAAAGTTATTAAATAAAGTACCCCCCTCACACACACACACACGCACACACACACACACACACACACACACACACACACACACACACAGACCATTTCGCGGGACTTGGTTATTTGGACTCAGGGGACCCCAAAACGTGTATTTCCGTTGAAAACCAGAAGTCGAAATTTTTCATGATCGCAATACATTCCCTTACTATATATTTCATATATAGGTAAGTGAAAGTAATAACCAACCATCTATATATAACATATAATGTCTAACTATGGCAGTCTGTCAAATAGGTCCTATCATTAGGACATTTGACCATCCCCTGGTCACATCACTGCAATGTGGCGAGACAAGGCAGGAGGGATCGTTGAAGAGAAAAGGTTGACATGGCTGGGATAAGCGCCATCCAGAGTGGCAGCAAGTATGGCTTGAATAAAAAATTAGCTGATCTTAATTATCAGAAGATTTGAAGATATTAGTCTTAGAAACTCGTAAACAGGACACACGACGATAAGGTGAGCCAATGTCTCCGGTCTTCTCTGGTTACACACACTGCAGATCATCGGAGTAGCCATCCTGTAAGCCGTGCCATTTAAGTAAAGCCGAATCTAATTGGTAAGTAAAGGTTGTCTTACTCTAAGGCTGTGAAACCTGGAAAAACACGATTAAAATCATGAAACAGCTCCAAGTTTTCATCAACCGATGCCTAAGACGTATCATTGGAGTGAGATGGCAGGTTAGGGTTGGAAATGAGGAACTATGGAGCATAGCCAGACAGCAGCCTATAGAGGAAGAAATACAAAAAATAAAATGGAGGTGGATCGGTCACACGCTCTGAAAAGAAGATGGGGCCATAGAGAAGACGGCGTTGGATTGGAATCCCCAAGTTGGACCGGAATCTCAACCGGGATCAGGATGGATGGCAAAAATTTGCTTTGGCCCTATGCCCCCGCAGTGGTGGCAACAGGAAATAAGAAGAAGAATCTAGCTGGAGGACTCAGTCCAAGCGGATATACTCCTCATCCAGACTAAGGCAACTTAGCCACTGGAATAGAGGGCTACACACCAAGTTCAAGACTGTTTCAATATCCATTGAGGAAAGGTAATTCTTTCAGTCCTCAATTATCTCCTTAGAGTAGCCAGATGAGATTGAATACCCAGAACACTTCCATTATAGCCAGTGAGCTCAAGATATAGTAGAGCGGCGAAAACCCAACATCTTCAAGGGTCTTCGGCTGAACATTAGTTTTATTTATAATCATCTTGTAGCCATTCCTCTCCAGAGCAAAGGATTAATTTTTTAAACAGAGTAGTTAGTCATAAATAATATATTGTATTAACAACAATAAATTTGATTTAGTAGTAATAAAATGGGATTACTTCAATAAAATTAGCATCAATAATTAAGATCTTTCTTTGAAAAATGCAAGACTTACATTGAAGACTCGAGAAATCTTATGTTAGAATGGTTACCCATACACTCTGGTATATCCAGAAATGAAGCTGCCACACAACACAGCAAACTCTGCCAGAAGAGAAGCAAATAGCTCAACAATAAGAGAACTAACTACCACTGTGAAATGGAGATTTCGGTAAAAAACAACCTTATGAAAAACAAAGGCACATAAAGAGGATACAATCTACAAACAAGTGACAAGAAATCAAGCAAGACATCTTCCCATGGAAAAACTCTTTCAGAAAGTCTAGATCTGAAAAAATAATCTTAGCCTTTACCGACAGCTGTCTAATGCTGGCCTGAAAGCAACCAATTTGAGGTAAACTGGATACAACTTTATAACACTGAAACAACATTCACACTACCTGCTGACACCACTTAATTCATCAGTTTATTTAATCAATCCAATCAAATTTTAAAAATCTTCCCCTTGTATACTTATAACAAAAATACAATTTATTGCAATGAAATTCTTAAATCCGGTAATTTACTAGGCTATTATTGTCCATTATTGCAATGAAGTCTACAATGGACACAGCAATCATCCTTACAGTGATTGATTGGACATTCCTAAACTCAAATTCTTCAAGTTCAAGTTCTTCAATTTCTTCTTTATCCAAAATAATCAGATATAGCAACAATCGCCTCTTGAACTACTGATTTTTTGTGCAACATCACCTTTCTACGAAATATACTTTATTTCAATCTCACTTTGTATAATGTCAAATTCAATAAAGCTATTTTTTATACAATAATTATGATTTGTGTGTTAAATAAAATGGAACAATGGTTTGATTAACTAATAATAAATTATTATTCCTTTTTGTCCTTTCCTTTTTGTTGAATATATGCAAAAAATATGAATGGTAAAAGTTTCTAAAACTTTAATAATATTCATTTTTAAAAAAATATATTTTTACAGTCAATGGCAATATAAAGTAATGATCCACTACTTTAATTGTAACAAAAATATAAATGTAATTAAATAAAAATACATGGGTTTACCTCGTGCAGAGGAGTTCTTTCATCCATATTAGTAGCGTTTAGATCAGCTCCAGCAAGAGAATAGGATTTCAGTCGATTAACTAATCCCTGTGCTGCAATCCTGAGAATAATTGTTACTTACTAAATTGTTATTATACTGAGAATTATTATATTACTTAATATAGATAATGTAATTTTAGCCTGGATGAAATTTTAAATAAAACAAAAAGTATATGAATCAGTGAGAACAATATATGTCCAAACAGTGACAACAATATATGTCCAATTAGCTTTTTGATGAATCTCAATGTCAAAGCTTTGATTATTCTTGGACTCATACTTTTTTTTCTATAGGTATGAGAATAGTCCAGGATAGCGGTCAAAAAACTACAAAATATTATTAAGCTATTTTATTGTAGCCAACGTTTCGACCCAACAATGCAGGTCTTCATCAGGGCTAAATGAACGAGACACAGACAAAAACAATTATGGATACATAGGACAAAGCATATGAATTAATTATATAAAATATAAAGGTCTGTAAACATATAATGCAGAACATATAATGTATATAAACAAGATGTAGTTCAGCTCTTGAAACTGAAAACATTGATAGTGAGATGAAATGGGGCAAGATACATAAATTAAGGGGATATTTATTAAATTAAGGCGCCTACTGTCACCTCCATGTGGTACCCCCTGGGGAGTTATTCATAACTCGCGAACGACAGAGGCGGGGTTCACCTAGGCGGCTCAACAGAGCCACTAGGTGAATCTCTTTGGAAAGTCATAAAGAATAAGGTGAAGCATAACCCGCTTAACACAAAACCTGGCCAGCCTGGACTAAAAAAAAGCACTGAGTACCACAGCAAATACACAGACGAGATAACATGAGCCTGTGAAGCGGCATGGATGGGGATGGCAAGGCTGTGGATTCCATCCTACATGTGCCGTGGAGCATCCCGCCTGGCAAGCACACGTATTGGTGCCCATGTATCGGAGCATGGGAGGTCCGAGGCAGCTGTAGTAGGGCCCATGAATGCTGAAAAGTGGGTTGAGACTTTCCCCATGAAGGAAGCATATATTCCGGCTCCTGGACGGAACTCCGGGACTCTCAACGTTGATAGCGAGGAGATGGGGGTATACCCCGGCGGATAGCCATACGTGGAGTGGGACTAAAACAATGATTCAAAGACATAACGAACCTTACTATCTGGATGAAAATCCTAACTTACCCGACGAGAACTCAAACCAGTCGGGGCTTAATATTTCAGACATATACCCAGACACCCTGGATGAAGCCTCAGTTGAACCTATACTGGAAGCACTGACGGACGAAGTACAGGGACTGAGAGTAGAGATAAACAGACTAGGAGTGCTGGAGGAGCATGCAGCTCGTGTAGCTGCTGCTTCACAGGCTCCGTTGACTAAAAAGATGGTAACCGAACCTAGCCTTCCACGTCAAAGTGTGGACCAGTCGGAGGCTTTGGCCACGACGGGGTCCACCAAGAACGTAAAAAGGCGTAACAGGAGGAAGGCGAAAGCCCAACTCCTGGCTAATACACTAGCTGATTTGGGGTTGACCCAAGGAGGGTCGGCAGAGGATGCAAGGGCCAAACCAGGCCCGGCAGACAAAGCTGACCTGACCAAGGGAAGTGCCTCAAAGCTGGGCCAACATACTGACAAGGGGGAACCCTCCCAAAGGTGCCAGGCCAAGGATGCAAGGCCCGGCAAACAAAGCCACGGCGCCCAAGGGTGGACCCCCACGTTACTACTACAGACAAGGACAGGGAACAGGAGGGCAGCCAACCAGGCCAGCAGGTTACACTGCGAGGCCTCAGTGTAAAGATGAAGGAGGACATGCTCCTCCGAGTCTGTGACACGAAGGAGCTTATAAAAGTAGTAAAGATTGGGGCTTTCATCCCAGGAAAAGCCCCATCTGATGAAACACTCCTTAAAAGAATAAGGGTGCAAAATAAGGCAGTAACTGATATAAAAACATGGAGACTGCACTATTTAAAAGAGTCGGAGAAGGGCTTCTACGTCATCTTCCAAATCTCAGAGCCCAGCCTGGAATGTCTCAAAACCAGGGACATGAAGGTTGGCTGTGGGATGAATCTGATCTCCTTCAGACATCTAAAAGGATCATATAAAGATCAACTCCCAATCAGTGATGCTGAAGGAGAGGAGGAAAAAATGGAAGCAACTGAGGAGGCAGCGATACAATGGAATGCCACTCAGACACAGTAATGGTGATGCCTGAAAAGGAAGGTGAAATCAAAGAGGAGGCTAAGGCTGAATCTAAAAAGGAACCTGAACCAACAGCATCACTGGAGGTAAAAGGTAAAACCATAGAGGCAACCTCTAAGGAGGCGACGGGAGGAGGAGCCATACCTAAAGTCCT
The DNA here is from genome assembly GCA_911387785.2 of Aelia acuminata. Classification (NCBI taxonomy): domain Eukaryota; kingdom Metazoa; phylum Arthropoda; class Insecta; order Hemiptera; family Pentatomidae; genus Aelia; species Aelia acuminata. Next base: position 2,050,737 of record OU426980.1, read on the forward strand.
GGCGAAAGCCAGGTTGGAGGGTGTGACTCTGCCACCGCTGCCACCTAGCACCTACCAGAAAGCAAAAAAAAAAAAATGAAATTGCTACAGATCAATCTCCACCATTGCATAGCAGCCAATGGTGTCCTGCATCAATATATCGTAGGTAAGAATATTGATATTATACTTATACAAGAACCTTACCTACTAAAAGGCGAGCTCAAGGGACTGAAACTTCCTGAAAACAGCTTAGTATCCACAAAGGACAGTCCCAGAGCTTGCATCCTATATAAAACACAAATAAAACTGCTGCCTCTTTGGCAATTCTGTTCCAGAGACTCAGCAGAAGTGAAATACACCCCAAAAGAGGGCAACCCAATTATCTTGATAGCGGGATACCTACCATATGAGGATAAGGACCCCACCCCAATGATGGAGAAAATAATGGGGGAAATCAAGGAAAAGAATATTGTTGCTGCCCTAGATAGCAACTCCCATCATGAAATCTGGGGAAGCAGTAACAACAACTTAAGAGGTGAGCAATTGCTTGAATTTATTATAAAACACGATCTTGAAATATTGAACTGTGGCAACAGACCCACATTTCACAATAAACAAAGATCTGAAGCAATAGATATAACACTGGCATCACACTCAGTAGGCAAATCACAAACTGGCATGTCTCCAACGAGGAAACATGCTCAGATCACAAATACATTCGATTTGACATACCGGACAAACTAAACTACAATGAGGAGTACAGAAATCCTAAGAACACTGACTGGGAAATTTACTCCTCCAAACTTACTGAACTAATGAGACATAGTCCAGCGGACGCACACAATGAGTGGCAACTGGACTGTCTCAATACAACAATGACAAATGCAATGATGGAATCCTACCATCATAGCAATAAGCTCAAAACAAAAAAATCAAACAGGAATGTTCCATGGTGGAACAATGAATTAAAAAATCTTAGAACAAAAACAAGGAAATTGTTCAATGCTGCAAAAAACTCTGGCAGATGGGATATTTATAAGGAATCTCTTACTAAATATCACAAATCTATCAAAAGAGCTAAAAGAGAGGCTTGGAGGATTTTTTGCTCAGAGGTGAGCGATATTCCAGAGGTAAGCCGTGTCAAAAAAATACTAAATAAGACTGAACTAGTAAACTTAAGTACGCTAAAAGTAGAAGGGGTATCTACGACGAAAGAAATGGAAACCCTTGAAGCCATGGCAAAAATACAGTTTCCAAACTGCGAAATAAATAATACCATAATAACAACTCCACATACTCTACACCAAACAATGAAGAAATAATGTGGAGGAAAGCAAAGCAAATTGTAACCAGCAGTGCTTTGGAATGGGCTGTCAACAATATGAAGCCGTACAAATCTGCTGGTGCTGATTGTATATTTCCTGCACTGATACAGAAAGGAATAAACATCATAAGACCACACCTCTTAAAACTTCTAAGAGGCAGCTTAGCACTAGAATATATACCGACTGAATGGAGAATATCCAAGGTAAGGTATATACCAAAACCAGGCAAGGAATCATATGATGATCCTAAAGCATTCAGACCCATATGTCTGTCATCATTCCTAATGAAGACGTTAGAGAAGATAACTGATAGACATGTGAGGAAACAAATATCGGAAACAAATCCGATACATGAAAAACAATATGCATACCAAGCAGGTAAATCCTGCGAGGTAGCATTGCACAACTTGTTGTCTAGGATTGAAAAATCTCTAAACCAAAAAGAAATTACAATTGGCACCTTTGTTGACATAGAAGGCTCATTTGACAAAACACCATATAATGTCATAAAGAACGCTATAAGGGAAAGAAATATAGACAAAATCTCCTCCAGATGGATAGAAAGAATGCTGGAGGAAAGGATTTTGCAAACAGAATTGGGACATGCCAAATTGTGGATAAAACCCAAGGGAGGATGCCCACAAGGCGGTGTGATCTCGCCATTACTGTGGTGCCTAGTATTGGACTCTCTACTAGTGAAACTAAACGACGCAGGCTTCTATACACAGAGGTACGCAGATAACCTTGCAATCCTCATTGAAGGAAAACATCAGAGCGTACTCTCTGACCTACTAACAACTGCAACAAAAATTTTACAAAACTGGTGTAAAGAAAATGGGTTAAATATTAACCCACAAAAAATACACATATGTATCTTTACACAAAGGAAAAAAATAAACATAAAACTACCCAAACTAAATAAATACCAGCTTACACCCTCTAAAGAAGTAAAGCAGCGAGAAGCCAGCACTTCAAACAACATTCTCTATGCATGATGTGAGGTTGAGGGAGGTGTGAGGTTGTATAGGGGACCAATTCTGTTGGACGATATTGAGGGCTACGTCAATGTGGATATTAATAATGAGACTCTCGGTATCGAGGGAGGCAAGGATAAAATTGTCAGGAATGTGGAGAGATAGTAGTTGTTCTCTGAGGTGAAAAGAATTGTGGATATCATAAGTATTATTGTGGCTGAGTTTTTAATGGGAGGGAAGAAGAAATTTGTTAAGTTTGGATGAAGGGGCATTAATGTTGGAGATGATGGGGTGGAGGGGATTTTCTGGTTTGTGGATTTTGGGTAGCCCGTATAGGCGGGGGGGGGGGTTTATTTGTTGGGTCTCGAGGAGGTTTTTGAGATGGGCATTGAATTTGGCTGTGAGGGAGCGGGTCGGATCATGGGTGGAGGGAATGTAGGTGGATCTGTCAGAAAGAAGTCTGTAGATTTTATCTGTGTATTCGTCCTTGTCCATGAACGTCCTTCGTCCTTGCCCATGATGGTGGAATTACCCTTATCAGCATTCGTAACAATAAGATGGTCATTTGATTTAAGGAAGGACCTGGTTAAGGATAAATCTTTGAAGAATAGAGAGGGAAAAATGTAAGGGCGTGAAGGTGGGTGTAGGAGGTGATTGGAAATCATATTATTGGTACGCATGCGTGATAATTCTCTGTCCTCATCGGTAATACCAAGGGAGTCATCTCTGTAGATATATTCTAAGTCTGAGATAAGGGAAGTTTGAGCAGTTGGACGTCAGAAGAGAGAATTTAGGTCTGAGGCTTAAAATATTGGTGACTTCGGAGGATATGGAGGTGGAGGAAATATTATGGACCCATTTTACGTTGCCAGTGGGGTGGATATTATGTTTTAAGGATACTTGGTAAATTTCGTAGAATTTAGCATTGAGAGAACTTTTTTTATGGAGGAACAAATGTGAGTGATGTTGTTGAGTTAAGACATATTTTCGTCACCAATGCCGGTGCACAAGTTATAGTGCATCTAAGGTTTCTCTCAAACTGCATGAGATCCTTGAGAACAATCAACTACCAACGTGAGGGCAACCACCATCAACTAGGCACAGGATTGTGATAATATATATTTCTTCAGATAAAGATATATATTCAAAATGTAGAGTAACACCATAATGTCGAGTGGCCTACTGAAAGGTGTCATTGATAGGCACATGAATGGTCTCATGGTTGACAAGTGTTACCCACTCTAATTTTCATTTTTAATAGACATAAATTTATCATTTCATATATCATAATAAATCTTTTCTATACTTTTAAGTATCATTAAATAAAAATTTATTTTTAAAACAATAAATAAAAAAGACAATAAACTTTAGTTATAATTAAACAAAAGAGGGTGGGTGACACCTATCAACCTTACACCCACTGGAGGGTTAATGCAGTAGTTATTCATAACAAAGCATGATTGATTATAGATAACACTACGTGATTGTTTTCTCTCACCAGAGAATCCTATTTTCCAGAAAGCTTCACTCCATAAAAACTCAACTAGAGCCAGGACAGGCTCTACCATATAGGACAACTAGGCGACCACCAAGGGTGCCAAGGCCTGGAAGTGCTTGGGAGGGCAGCAGATGCAGGTCGTGTTAATGGGGGCAATGGGTGTAGAGTAGCAATGTTTTAATAAGAGCAGGGGGGGCAAAAATTAGTTAAAACTTTAACTATTCCTGTGCATACTGAACATATTGGGGAAGGAGAGCTTGAAATCACAAAAATCTGGTGCGTGCGGGCAACACACAACTTTCACTTACCAACTTACTTTGATTAGAAATTGACGTGTTTTGCTAAATATCATTTCCCAAAGTCACACATTTTTCTACATTCATATCTTATTTTTGTTAATCGTTAAAGCCGTTTTTGAGTAAATAAAAAAAACCCGTGAAAATTATACAAAATGTATTGAGTAAAGTCCCCCCACCCGTAGATCAATTTTGATGAAATTTTTACAGTCATATCTCGGGCATATAAATACATCAAATACCAAGTTTGATCAAAATCGTTAAAACCGTTTTTGAGTAAATAAAAAAAACACGTGAAAATGATACAAAATTTATTAAGTAAAGTCCCCCCTCCGGTTGATCAATTGTGATGAAATGTTGGTTATCACATCTTTGGCTTATAAATACATCAAATACCAAGTTTGATCAAAATCTTTAAAACCGTTTTTAAGTAAATAAAAAAAACATGTGAAAATGATACAAAATTTATTAAGTAAAGTCCCCCCTCCGGTTGATCAATTGTGATGAAATTTTCACAGTCATATTACAGGCATATAAATAGATCAAATACTCAGTTTAATCAAAATCGTTAGAGCCGTTTTTGAGAAAATCGAAAAAAACTTAAAAAGTTATTAAATAAAGTACCCCCTCCCTTTGAGCAAATTTGATGAAATTTTTGCTGTCACATCGCGGGCTTATACATACTCTAAATACCCAATTTCAGGTTTGCACGATTTATAGTTTTTGAGCTAGTCTGATCACACACACACACAGACACACAGACACACAGACACACACACAGACCATTTCGCGGGACTTGGTTATTTTGACTCAGGGGACCCCAAAACGTGTATTTCCGTTGAAAACCGGAAGTCGAAAATTTTCACGATCGCAATACTTCCACTTACTATATATTTCATATATAGGTAAGTGAAAGTAATAGTTGACTTAGAGGGTCAAAATAAACAACTCATTTTCATACCAGTGGGTTCTAGGACATGTGGGTCTGCACGGAAACGAGACCGCAGATAAAACTGCTTGTGACACTACCAAAGCGTTGGTGATTAACGCTAAAGTCCCCAAAATAGATTATTTTCGCCACTATCAGTAAAAATATAGAGAGAAGCGAAGTAACCAACTTAATTAGATTGAGAACCAATCATGGACACCCAAACAAATTTTTGAATTTGATAAAAATAAGGGAGTGGCCAAATTGTGAGTTTTGCCATGAAGTCGAGGATCCTTTGCACTTGGTGATGTCCTGGTAAAGGCGGTTCAGTGTTCAGAGGAGGAAATATATCGAGGGGTCAGCTCTCAGTATCCCTAACATAATAAAAGAGCTGAATAGCAAGGGTTACCACCAGCTTGTAAAATTTATCCAAAAAAACAAAGATATGACTTTGATAATACTTAGATTATTTCTAAACTAAGCTAAATCAAAGTTCATAGATTTCTGGCTAGATAGGATTTGGATAAAATCTTAGAGCCAAATAAAAAATAAAAAAATAAAAAACCTTGGAAATGAAGAAACCTTGGTATAAAAAATAAGTGAAGTCATACCATTTACATCGAAATACTTAATTGAAATACAGAGTGAAGATAATTATCCTAAGCAAACAGTTAAGTTGAGTATTCTGCCAATATCTAGTTCAACACTTTCAGGATAATCATAGAAAGTTTTCAGTAGTCTACAATAAATGACATTTGGTAAATGGTGAATGTCTTCCTTGTAGTGCTCTATTTTATACCAGATAAATAAGAAACATCTGAGGCTGCTTAGACTGAAGCTGTACGTGAAAATTAAAAGACTTATCACTACCAGGAGAAAATTTACGATGACTAGGTCTTCAACAACATATTTTAAATATGAATCCTTGAAATGAAGTACGTTTTACAACCAGATATCAAGCAGTTGCCACTCGTTAAATTTAGTGATAAATGGTGCTGTTTAGGTGCTACTGTTTTCTTTTGCTTAATGGAACATGGGTAGCTTTTTTCCCCCGCATCAACTAAACGTTGTGAAGTACTCCTGCACTATTTGTCATCCCCAACGCTCAAGCCTCTCAATGAACAAATATGGGAGAGCAGAGCTGATGCAATGCTGCTGCTTCATTACCAGGGCCCAGATTTTAATGCAATTGCATATTTTGTTTGCGTGCTTCTTTAAAATAGTGGACCAGATATGATTAAGAATTAGAGTACACAAATATAATTGGTCAAGTTTTTTCTTTAATGAAGGAGCTCTTCCGTGTTTAATATTTATTTATTTATTATTTTTTTCCCGACGTTTCGAGCTTGTGGCTCATCTTCTGGGGTTATCTTATCTTTAGTTGTTACATTTCATTCAAGCCATTTGTCAAACTTCTCTATTTTTTTTAACAGTATAAAAATACTTTTGTCTTTTTTATTTTGTCATACATTTTATGGCCTGTTACACTGTCTTATATTTCCATTGTCTATACATACTTACAATTACAGCACTCTTCCCCTCTAAGTGAGGAAAAAGATCCTTAGCAGATGGTCAAGTTTTATTTTCCATATTTGATGATAACTGCATATATTTGCATATTGTAATGATCTAATAAAGTTTTACTTTATTTATGTACAATTATCGGACTTTTCGACCACCTGGGTGATTTTCACCCTATATGTAATAAAGTGAACAATACATTAAGAAATAAAAAAGTAATATCCAACGTGGGAGCTAAGATTCCCAATTTCGATCGGGTTTGTTCGCCGTAAATAAGTCTTCTTCTTTGAATTAATGATTACTGGGATTCCCGAAGTTTCCACCTCCATTTTTAGTAAATAAAAAAATAAATCATATCCCAGGCCATCTTGGAGAAGCTTGAAAAAAAAAAAAAGACGTTTTATGAAAAATTCAGGGCTTAAAATCTTAGAAAATATAAATAAAATTTGAGACGGGGATAATTTAATTGTTTTTAGTGACTTGGACAACGACCCAATAATTTTAGGCGTTTATATATTTGCTCAAATCACCTCAGTTCATGTCGAAAGATCATTTTCGAATTATAAAACTATTTCGAACGATAGAAGGTTAGGAATCATAGAAATAAATTTGTAAATAAAAAAAAAACCTCTACCACTACAACCTATGAAGGGTCTTGGGTGCAGTAATGTGTAAGGAAGTACTGTATCTTGGTCAGCAGTCATGCAAGGAGAAATGCAGAGTAGAATATCCAAATTTAGTTATGCATTTAATAATTAATTTTATTGATTATTTTACTTGTTTTATATATTTTTTAATTGATTGGTAATTTAGTCATCTTCATTCATGTTATTCGTGTATTCTTCTTGTTAACTAATAAGTATGAATTATGTTTACATTTTAGTTTTAAATGTGTGTAATTTTATTATCGACTTAAATAGTCTCTTCCGCTACCTTTCCTATGAAATATTTTATACACATTAGTATCATTGAATATTGCAGTTGTTTAATAGCATATTTTAAGTTTTTATGCTGCATATTTTAAAGTTTTTTACAGCATATTTTAAAGTTTTTTACAGCATATTATATGGAATATTTTGACGCTTTTTACTGCATAAAAATCCGGGCTCTGTTCATTACCAACTAAGTGAAGTATATTATGCATTTTGCCATTCTTATGGAAGTATTTTTGTAAGTCATCCATGACACTCTAATGGATATTATTAAAAACAAGGAGTTAATAAAAAAAAATTGAAAATTTTTCAAGAGTTAAAACTGGGAAACTTGCTAAACTAACTAGAAAATTTGAGTTTATGGCATCTCTAGTGGTCTGGTATAATATTTTGTACAAAATTAATTTGACCTGCAAGCTACTTCAGACAAAGAAGACAGAAGAAACCTTTGACTTATCTAATGCAACAAATCAGGTTAAAAAAGAAATTGAAAATTTCTCAAAAATTCCAGAAGCTGATGATATTGAGAGATACTATTAGGAACTAGGGAAATAGCAGATATCAACATTCCATCAACTTTTGAACAGATTCCTCAGCAAAACATTTGAAGAAAAAGAAGAGAAAATCTTCTTATGAGGGAAACAATAATCCAATATAAGAAACAAAACAAAAATTAAAGGTGAACTTTTATTTTGCAATCGGTGATACTCATCAACTCATTTACGGAGCCATTCATTCAGCTGTAAGAAATTAATTAAAAAATTGTGTTATTGTACCATATTTATGAACTAGAAGAGAAACCACCGGGAGTTGGTTCTAAATTTTTGGGTACAGTTTGACCCCATAATCAGTCTTAGGATATTGACGCAACAGTGTGGCAAACTTATAGCTATTTCATGAAGAATTGCCAAACAGTCACCCCAAAGAACGTCCTCGATTTTATCTTAGAAAAGAAGCTTCTCAAATCTGAAGTTTATAAATAATACACACACCTCTGGTTATCAATGTCCCAAGAGAAGGAGGCCTGAGGTTGGAAAAGTAATCATTTCTATAGAATAAGAGAATTATTATCTAAAAATAAATAACAAATTCATAATGTGTTTATAATTTATGTTTTATATTTCCTAATATTTTTACATGGGGAGGAGGGCCACCACTATACTTTTATAGGGTGCCAAAAACTCTTGAGCTGCGAGAGACTAGGGCCTGCCATTATTTACCTGAAGGAAAATCACATGGATTAGGTGTAGGAGAAATGCCCCTATGTAAAGTTATTATTATTATAGAAAGTTACCTGTATAGGTTACTTACCTACACAAAATATTTCCTAGGTCTCTTGGGTCCATATTAAGCTGAGCTCCACTAATTCTCATCAATTTTATTATTTCCTTATGGTCATTACGAACTGCTTCAACAAGTGGAACGGATCCAAATCTAGAAATATTAAGATTAACAAGAAAGTGTTGTTTTTTTATGTTTGTTGCATATTGTTATTGTTTAAAACAACCTTAAAAAGTAAAAGATGGCATTAATTAATTGAAAATGTTTCATTTACCCTAATGAAAATTCAGGTGATGATATTTATAAATGTGGTTAAAAAATATTAAAATCAAAAACTTCCTAGGTAAAACCTCATTTTACTTCAATTAACTATTTACTTTTCATCAGTTATTCACAAATATCTTTTTCAATGTAAATTTTTTTTTCACAGATGGTTCAGAATGGTCAAAAATGGTTTGTTGTGGTCTGGTTTGAGATGATCAGAGATGGTTGGGAATGGTAAAAGATGGTTCGGAATGGTCAGAAATGGTTTGTTGTGGTCTGGTTCGGGATGGTCAAAAATGGTTTATTTTGGTTCTAGTTGGGGAAGGTCAAAGAAGGTTCGGAATGGTCAGAAATTGCTTGTTGTGTTTTAGTCGGAGGTGGTTAAAGATAGTTCAGAATATTCAGAAATGGTTTGGAATGGTCAGAAATGGTTTGTTGTGGTATGGTGTAGGAAGGTTATTTTAAATAAAAAAAGTTTTTTTTTTAAAACAAAAATGTTGCCGAAAAGAGTGTAAAGTGCAAGTTTTGGACTACTTAAAGAGTAAAGGCCTATTCACACACATCAGTGACGGCACCGGCAAATAATCCGTCCGGCTTATTTTAAGATATTCTTCCATGTATTTCAGATGAGCCTGTTTCCACACAACAGGCACAGTACCGTATCAGTGAGGCAGTGCCCCGTCAGTGATCCATCGGTGATATTTCAGGTTAGTCCTCACCGATATTTTTATTTTTTCACTGACGGATTCAAACAGTGATTTTCATTAAAATAAGATGAATGACGAAAAACTCATTCAATTGGTGCGTTTGTATCCTGTGCTGTACGATCTGGCAAACCCAAGGTACATGGACACTGAATTCAAAAACACTATTTGGGATAAAATTGGAGAGGAAACACAAATTTTTATTTGTCTAATTTCTTTAAGGTTGTTTATAGTTATACATAATACTGAACTAATTTATTTATAAAAAAAAATTCAATTTAACGTAATCACATTCTATAACCAAAATTCTATATCATTATAATGTTTAGATTTACAAACAAGCCCAATGGGTATTTGATTCATGCAGATCTTTATGAATTTTTAAAATGAGTCAATACTAGTTTGTAAAATAACTAACATAAATTATTATTTATATTTCATATTTCTTATAAACTATATTACCATTGTTTTGTATTGATTAAAATCGAAGAATTGCAATTTTTAAAACATGTAAACGCACAAAGCTCAAATACTATTTGTCCTAGAAAGATTAAAAATTTTCATTGTACCAATCTGAATAATGTATATATTTTAAAATCCGATTTTGGATTGTTTATAAAATAATTATTTGTTTCTAAAAAAAGTTAAACTTTGAAGTACTGCAAACTAGTTATATGCTAAATTAAAGCCCTTGCAATTATGAAAATATGGTACAAGATTCCTCATTCTAGGACAAATTTTATTAATAGTATAGTAAGATATGTAGTGTTTGATATTCCAAATTGCCCTTCTAGGATTTTTTACTTAAATACTAATGTTCAGAAAAAATAAAAACTTGGCATTTTTAGTCACACTGATGAAATGAAATTCTCCGGGTGGAACCGAGATACACAGCTATAATATATGCATATAAAGGTGAAATTCTGTTTGTTCTGTATAGAAATCCATACCGTTTTTTCTAAATTCTCCAAATTTCGCTCAGTGCTTCTTTCAGACCAGGTGCGAACACCTGTCCATATTAAAATTGCATAACTTCAGCCAATCACTGGATATATTCTTTATTGTTATAATAATCGTTTTGATCTCGCTTTACATTGGTTTTTACAAAATCGACCGTTTGAGTCGATAAAAGTCTCAGTTTATAGATTTTATAGATTTAAAAATTGAAATTCTCCGGGTGAAACCGGGGTATACAGCTAGTAACAAATAAAAGCAAAATATCAATGATGTTTCACGGTCAAGCTAAGAATTTATTAAAATGTATAATTTTCAAGAAAGTTCTATATCCGGTTACAAAAATATTAGCCTTCAATATTGTGAAGGACTTAAACGCTTCGGACATGGGAGAGCCGATTTCAATGAAATAATGTTTCGGTGATACTAGGTCGAAAAATATTCAACTAATGTCCGACATTCAACCGCAGCATTTACCCGGTCTTAGAATACCAATTAGAACACAAGATGTTAAAAAAAAATTGCGAACGGATTTTTCCTTTATTTATTCCTCAAGAGGGCTTTTAATCTAAACATTGTTTAGTTGCATCAATTCCTTATAGAGTGTTGCAAATTCTCCTTCTGTTTGTCTTTTTCTCCAAGCCTGTTGAACCCACTGTTTCCTAACTAGTTGTTCCTCCTCTTATTGAACAACAATGTACGTAATTGATGAACAACTGAAAAAAAGTACTGAGTGGTGCCGGTGACGTTACGGTTGTGTGTGAATCGAACGAACTGAGAGATTACAGGAAGTTGAATCACTGACAGATTCCGCCACTGTGCCGTCACTGATGTGTGTAAATAGGCCTTTAGTGTCAGCACCTTTAAGTTACAATAGATTAATCTTAAAACAGTTGAGGTAGGTAAAATGATAAGATAGCTTATAAGCTTAATTGGTCTTTCAAAAAATTATCATTAGTAATATTAGAATATTCTTCTTTTAAAATAGAATGAAATCTGGATGAAATTCTATTGAAATTGAATAAACTTGTTTCTTTAGAATCAGAAATTGAGAGTATAAGAGCTATCATCTTATCTTATTTAAAAACAGTAAAAACTGAAATTAAAATCATAAAAGGGAATGTTGATAAATTTAAATCTTTTACAGAAAAAGACAAAAGGAAGAACAACTTAATAATATTTGGTATACAAAGAATTAGTTATCCTGCAATTGGTCATGAAGTGAAAGAAATCTTTAACTGCTTGAATTTTGGCCTTCTTGATTTTAATATAGTTATTGTAAAAAGTCTAGGCAAAGAAAAGCAAAATGAAAAACATAAATTAGCACTCAGTTGAAGAATTTCCACATATAAAAATTAAAGAAGACTTTCCTTTTCGAGTAAGAAAAGAAAGAAGTGAACTTTTCCCATACCTCTTAAAAGCAAAGAAATTAGGCTTATTAAAGCAGCCTTAAAGTCTAATTTCTTTGCTTTTAAGAAGTATAGGAAAAGTTCACTTCTTAAAAGTACTTTAAGATATGATAAATTGTTATTAATTGGAGAATTTCACTATCTCAGAGAGATGCAAACCAACAAAAATTTATCAACCAAGAGATTAAGAAGCAAAGACAAGTCACCTGGAGGATCTTCACAAGAAAATCAAGAAACAAAAAAGAAAATAGTTTCTGAAGATCAACCAAGGGAACGAAGCCAAAGCATAAATTTACCAAATATAAAAGAAAGCAAATATCACAAACAAGATAGGCCAATTAATACAATAGATAATTAGCAATTAAAGAAAAGCAAAAAGTTAAAAGGAAAATACAAGAAAAGATGTATATGGGATATTATCAATTATAACCAGTGCCCGGATTTTAGTGCAATTGCATATTTTGTTTGCGTGCTTCTTTAAAATGGCGGACCAGATATGATTACGAATTAGAGAACGCAGATCTAATTGCTCAAGTTTTATTTTGCATATTTGATGATAACTGCATATTTTTGCATATTTTGATTGCCTAATAAAGTATTAATTTATTAATGTAAAATTTTCGACCACCCAGGTCATTTTCATCCTATATTTAATAAAGTAAACAATACATTAAGAAATATAAAAGTAATATCCAACGTGGGAGCTAAGATTCTCAATTTCGATCGGGGTTATTCGCCGCAAATCAATCTTTTACTTCTTCGAATTAATGATTACTGGGATTCCCGAAGTTTCCACCTCCGTTTTTAGTAAATAAAAAAATAAATCGTATCCCAGGCCATGTTGGAAAAGCTTGAAAAAAAAAAAAAAAAGACGTTTTAAAAAATTTAGGGCTTAAAATCCTGGAAAATATAAATTAAATTTTAGAGGGGGAAAATTTAATTGTTTCCAGCTACTTGGACAATGGCCCAATAATTGTAGGCCCTTAAATATTTGCTTGAATCACATCAGTTCATGTTGAAAGATCATTTTTGAATTATAAAAATATTTCAACGATAAACCATAACAAAACAGTCAGATCAGAGAAAAAATGAATCTTAAAAGAAATATACTTGAAAGAATAGAAAAAGTAAAAATAAAATGGTATGGCCACGTGAAAAGAATGGGTTCAAATAGAATACCAAGAATGATATTTGAATGGGAGGCAGAAGGAAGAAGAAAAAGGGGAAGACCACGTATACAGTGGATAAATTAAGTAAAGGAAAGTATGGCCGGTCATGGATTGAGGGAAGAGGAAACGAAAGACAGGAAGTTGTGGAAAATGAGACTGGAAGAAGAGTTTGGTTGAGGGAAACTTCAAACATGAAGAAATCCTTAATAAAAAAAAAATATTTCAAACGATAAAAGGTTAGGATCCATGGAAAAAAATTTAGAAACGAAAAAAAACCTGTACCACTACAATGAAGGGTCCTGGGTGCAGTAATGTGTAAAGAAATACTGTAACTTGGTCAGCGGTCGTGCAAGGAGGTGATCACGCTCAAACGCCAGGTTTTTCCCCTCAATTTTCAATTAAGAGTACATTTAGGAATGCAGAGTAGGATGCCCTAATTTAGAAATGCATTTAAAAATTAATTTTATTGATTATTTTACTTGTTTTATATATTTTTTTAATTGATTGTTAATTTAGTTATGTTATTCGTTTATTCTTCTTGTTATCTAATAAGTTTGAATTATTTTTACATTTTAGTTTTAAATGTGTTTAATATTATTATAGTAAATACTTATATGTTTGATTAAGATTTAAAAAAAAAATTGAAATAATTTTGGTTTCATTTATATGGTTTCATATACAGTAGACTCCGTTTTATTGGGACATAAAGGGAAAATAGGTTTTGTCCCAATTAGGCGGAGGTCCCAATAAAGCGGAGACCATGAATCCACGTGTAAATGCAAATAAAGAATGCCTAAATACGCCTACTGGGCTACCGTACGTGTATGATAATTGCTGTCATACATTAGACATATTTGGGGAAAAACCCAGTTAATATGTGCATTTAGCTGTACCTATTCTCGTCTATTAATTTAATGATGGGGTCAAAATAATACGATTAATTTAACTCTTAAAATGTATTTTTATTAAATAGGGGTTTTAATATAAGAAATATACTAGATGAAACAAATTAAAATAACTATTTGTGTACAATATAAATTATACTGATAAAGACGAAATAAGAAATGAATCAGAACATGTTTTTACGTCAATTTTTTTTTTTAACAGGTAAGAATCAAGTGTGCATTGTCACACTTATTTTAAACTACGACCAACATAATTAGCGCACTTCTTTAGGGCTTTCTTCATTTCCTTTTTGTGAAAAAAAAGCGATTAACCTTTTTGATGCGGTTTTGTGCTGGATGAGAATCAGGCCTGGTCTCAGATACTTAGGTTATTCGATTGACACCGGGTCTCATAGTTTTTTACATTAAGTTCCAGAAAGTTTTGGCCCAATTAGCCGATGTTTTGTCCCAATAAAGCGGTGATATTTTACCTATATTTGATTCCGTTTTATTAAAAATGGCCCAATTAAGCGGTGGCCCAATTTTCCGATGGCCCAATTAAACGGAGTCGACTGTATATGGTTTCATTATACTCATTCCACTTCCTTTCCTATGAATACTACAGTTGTTTAATAGCATATTTTTAGTTTTTATGCTGCATATTTAATTGTTTTTTATAAAAATCCAGGCTCTGCTTATAACTGCTGCACCTTGAAAACAGAGTCGAGATTAGTTAAACTACTTGAAGAACTAAAACATATTGATTGGAATATTATCAGACTCCCAGAAGTCACAAGGGAAGGGGGGGATTTTCAAATTAGAAGATGGATCAACATTTTATTATAATGGAAAAGAAGGAGGAATAGGAGGAACTGGATTTATTTTAAATGCAAAGAGCAACTGGAACATAATAAAACTTAAACACTTTACATACTGAATATCGTTTGTTGTCATTAAATTAAATAATAATTTATTGACAAAAATAAAGGTTATATAGGTGTATGCTCCCACAATCATTACTGCAATCACTGAAGATCCTTGATGTAACTTATTTATTATCAGGGACTTCAATGCTAAAGTCAGTGTCTTGTGGAATAGGTCAGTTTGGCTTTGGAAACAGAAATGAAAGAGGAGAAAGTCTTTTGGAGTTTGTTGAAAGTAATAACCTATATATAATGAATACATTATTTTAAAAAATGGAGGGGCTTAACTGGAAATGGATTAGCCCAACATTAGGACAAAAATGAAATAGACTACATCATTTCAAAAAACAAAAATCATATTACCAACTTGGAGGTAATGAAAAACATTGACATAGGTAGTGACCATAGAGCTGATGGTGCAGAGATCAAAATATTACATGGTAAAAGTAAAAATAAAGCAAACACTCCAATGAGAAGCTTGGAAACTAAAACATCAAAACTCTATTTGATTAATAATTTGGAAGAGGTTTTAAAATAAAAACTAACTTCTTTAAAAGCTTATTCAATAGATCAAATGGAAAAAGGTTTAAATTCCACAATAAATCAAGCTGCTTTTGGAGTTACAAAATGAAATGAAATCTGCTAGAGAAACTAAGAGCCAAAGATTACCAAGTGCAATACAGAATGTCATGGGTGGGATGGTCAAATATAGTAAGGAATGGTTAAAGATGGTTCGGTATGATCAGAAATGGTTCATTGTGGTCTAGTTGGAGATGCCTAAAGAAGGTTCGGAATATTCAGAAATGGTTTCTTGTTGTCTGATTAAGATTTGTCATAGATGGTTAGGAATGGTTCAGAACCATCAAAAATGGTTCAGAATGGTCAGCAGTAATTTTTCGTGGCCTTTTAGGGAAGGTCAAAGATAGTTCGGAATGTTCAGAAATGGTTAGGAAAATCAGAGTTGGTTCAGTAAGGTCAGATATGGTTCGGAATCGCCCTAAATGGTTTGTTTCGGTATGTTTGGGGATGGTTGGAGATTATTTAGAATGGTCAGAGATAGTTTGGAATTGTCATAAATTGTTGGGAGTGGTCAAAAATGGTTTGGTATCTGATAGTGAAAGATGGTTTGGAATATTCAGAAATGGTTTCTTGTTTTCCGGTGAAGAATTGTCATAGATAATTATGAGTGGTTAAAGATGGTTTGGAATATTCAAAAATGGTTTGGAAGGGTCTGAGAAATGTTTTTTTTGTGTTATAGTTGGAGATGGTTCAGAATAGGCCTTAAACCGGGTCAGAGGCCGAAATTCGGTTTCGATTTCGGCTACAAATTTGGTTTCGCTATCTGATTCTGAAAAATCAGATACTGCATCAGGCTTAAATGATCAATTCCCCTGTGCCATAGAAAGCACAAGAACTTGGAATTCAATGAGTGCCAAATCTACAGATCCCATTTTTCACATGGGCTATAGTAATTAGGCATTAATCCTTAATTCTAAGGAGGTGGAAAAAAATAATTTGCTTAAATGAGGTTAAGAAAGAAGTTTGACAACTCGACCAAAATTCGAAATATTTTGCGATCAAAATACTTATATATATATATATATATATATATATATATATATATATATATATATGTGTTATATACATATATTTATTTTATATATATAGTAACTGAAAGTAAAAAAATGTAGGATATTAAGTTCTCAGAACTATATTATTATGAAGAACATTTTAAATAAGTTGTAAGCAAGAAGAATAAATGTAAACAGATTTTCTTTTTAAAAGTGCGACATGATTTGCACAATATGAGATCCAACTCTTAGACATTCATATACTCAGTTAACTTAAATCAAGAGAAATAATAAAAAATAAATTGTATTACAGTATAGTTAAACTGAACACAACGCCAATGACCCTAAAGGGTAGAGGCTAAAAAGAAGAAAAAAAAAATAATAAAATAAAATAAATTAAACCCAAAAACTTACTTATCTGCCATATGAACATTGGATCCACTTGTCAATAAAAATTCAACTATTTTGACATTCCCAACACGGCAAGCAATATGTAGTGGAGTTCTTCCATCTGCATTACATATGTTGAAATCGCAACCCTGAAAAAAATTGATGGCTACAATCAAAATGATATTTGTTCTGAAAGAGTCTTGATTATATATTAATACATACCCTGAGGTAACGTGAAATGATAACTTATAGATGTAATAATACAATGATGTGAAATAAAACAAAGGGCATTTTCATATGATACGGAAAGTATTATTAAATGATAATACATTAGTTTTAATTATTACCATTGAAAATAAATAAACATTATATGAATTAAGAAATAGGGTCAGATAACATACCCATCCTTTAAGATCTTTAAGCTTATTCAAGTTTTCTTTGATGACAGCATCCATTGACATTGATGGAAACAAAATTTTTTTAAGGTGTTCTTGGTCTCCTGGCGATGAAAGCTTTAAAGTATTGGATACAGCAGTGACTAGATCAATTTCTTTTATTGAAGAAATACTACTGTGAGAAAGTTCACCACGGAGGCTCTGTGTCATTTGCTAAAACATACAATGTTTGCAATGCATTAATATTTAATATCTATTTAAATGAAGAGATGTCCTGAAATGAAAATTTTATGGAACTCATTGATAATTTTTTTCTTGTTGTTTTAGGCTTCCATGGTCTGAATCCATTGTACGCATTCAGGGTTTGTTTGACCATGTAACAGGTTTTTCCACTGCCAAGCTTTCACCCATCTTGCTGTGGGCTTCTTCAGGGCCAATACAAGAATGAGAGTGGAGAAGGGGATCAGTAACTTATAATCTTCCGTCGGGGGCGAAGTCTGTGGCTAGCGCCCAATGGAGCGTGGTCAGGTGGAGGGGGTAGGGGAGGGGGGATGTTGTCAGCTGTCTGAGATATGTTGTGTTGTCTAATATTGTTTAGTGCAGGGTACCAGTTTTGGCTAGGTCTGTATCCGTCTTCTTTGTTTATAATTATAATTCTTTTATAATTTCTATAGACTCCATGATGGACCTGTAATGGTAGTTGTCAATCCTAACTATGGCTTTGGTGTCTTCGAAGGCTATAGTGTATTGTGTGTATAGTGTGTATTGTGAAAGGGTTCTGCTATGGCTGATTTGTCTTTCTGTATTTTCTTAACTGCGGCAATATGTTCTTTCAGTTGTGTGGTGATGTTTCTTCCTGTCTGTCCTCTATATTGTTTACCGCACGAGCAAGGGATACTGTATAGTCCAGGTTTGTTGAGTCCAAGATTTGTCCTTTGGATTGGGCAGGATCTGTCCGATTTTCCTGTCTGTGATGAAAATTGTTTTGATGTTTTTTTTTGTAAGTGTTCTGGCTATTTTTTCCTTTAGTTTTTTATAAACTGAATGTCCTACTGTGAGGTCTTCCTTCTTTTCTACTAGTAGATCCAGGGAAGGTAGCTTATTGTCCTCCTCGGCCATATTGTAAACTGTATGTTGGTGTGTATGTGGTTGATGTGTTCAAGAAACTCTTTAAGCAGTTTTTCTCCATGCTCCTATATTATGAAGGTGTCGTCTACGTAGCGATACCAAACAGCTGGTTTGAACTTGGCTCTTCTTAGGGCTTCTTCTTCAAAATGTTCCATGTATAAATCTGCTATGACAGGACTTAGTGGTTTGCACATTCTTGCTCTATTATTACTATCGATGCTAATTATTTATATCGGAGTTTAAAAGCAGCAAATGCATTATTTTTTATTGATTTGCCATATTTTTCTAGAATTTATGTTTAAAGTGTTTAATTATAAGTGCTTCTTTGAGTAGATTTAATGTAAAAACTTTCATTCTGCAGAAAAAAGAAATATTATTCTAAAATCATTAAAAAAAATAAAAAATATTTTATAATGAAATATGAAAAACCGGAATCATTCACCTTATTATTATGCAAACCTTATTATAAAATACCAAGAACCAAAATGAAACAATAATCGTTGTAGGAAAATGAAAACCGTATATATTATCTATATATGGTTGACGAGTTTCATCATTAAAGTTACAAAAAGGAGTTGAATATCAGCTTACCCCTAATGTTACTCAGTTCTTCTTAACAAAATCAAATGAAAAATGTACGTTGAATAAGTTTGGTGCAAGGCCCCAACAAAACACTGACATATTAGGTTCTTCTGATGTTCTCTGCTGCAGACCAGATGGCTCTGTCGGTTTTGGTCCAGTCTTTATGGGCAAGTTTGTTGCACAAAAACAGGTGTTCCTGTAGCAATGACCGTTCCAGATGTGCAAGTTCTCTTCTGATGCCATGTATCGTGGTTCTGAGAATCATAATACTGCACCTGTCAGATGTTCTTTGCATCTTCTTGGATTTTTAGACTTAGCAAAAACTGGTACCCTGCACTTAACAACATTAGACAACACAACATATTTAGAGATCTGACGACTTCTCCTTGCCCCAACCCCCTCCACCTGACCACACCCCCTTGGGCACTAGAAAATGGGATCACAGACTCCCCCCCCCCAACCCGACGGAAGATTATAAGTTACTGATCCCCTTCTCCACTCTCATTCTTGTATTGGCCCTGCAGAAGCCCACAGCAAGATGGTTACCCATCTTTCACAAGCTTCGCAGTTGAAAAACCTGTTACATGGTCAAACCCTGAAGAAGAAATGCGTACAATTTTTTTCTTGTTTTATTTCAAAGATGTTGACCATTATGTATATACATTATTGATCAACCTCAGGTATATTTTATTCTTTTAAATTATTTTTTTAAATCACTCATATTCAGTTTATAGTAATGTTCAAACCCTTTGAATGAAGCTCTTGGAGATTAGAACGGTATCCCGACTTCAAAAAATGACCTACTAAATGATCCATTGGACGTTTGTTACCCCCTGAAGAGCTGGCATAGTGAGAAGGAGTCAGGAGCTGGGAACTGATAAAGCTAATCAAGGCCCATTATATCTGAAAAGGACGTGATGGGAGTTCACTTATATTAGGATCACATAACCTCTTGAAATAGCTCATGCCCAGTAGTAATATACGGGAAGCTTTACCATAATTATCTTTCCAACTTCCATTGTTCATAATATTTCCGACACTTGGAGCTTGGTTATTAGCTTTAATAACCTAGATAGTTTTAGCTTTAAAACTATCTAGTAGCTTTTACTTTTCCATTGAAATTTTATCCCTACATATTTGCTGCCTTGATTATAAGGAATTGATCTGCTTTAAGAACAGCTCCAGCATTATTTAAAAAAAAAAAAAATCCGGCATTATGAGATGCAGATCATACTGAACTACCAGTAAAAATGTGGGTACAAACATAGCGTCTTTTGCAAGCAATTAACCAGTCACTGCTGTAACATACCCTCTTACATTCTTATCACTTGCCTGTATTAACTACTCTGCTTAAAATTTTTGAGGATAATTTCTATCACTGTAAGTGTTGTTTATTGTTCTTATATTTTTTAAGCCTCAGATAAACAAATATTTCAACTGTTAAATATCAATAAGTTTTATTTGAAAAATTAATAAAGCTTTACAAGGTCAAAATTCCTTGGATCCTTCCCCCAGACATAAGAATTTTACCTGCCCCCCCCTTGACGAAATCCTGCGTATGCCATTGCATTGTTTCATTTATTTTTGTCAAAGTTATTTAACAGTTTTAGTATAATGGATAAAACTATCGTAATGTGACTTATTTTTCATAGATGGGCCCAAGATTCCATAATCATCACTTGGAGGAATTATGAGAATGGCCGGGATTGACCGTAATTATCTCCCTTCATTTGGGTCCCTATTCATGACTTTTAAGAACTCTCAGCTTTTTCAAATAAAATCAGGGACGTGATTAACTTTCCAAGATCGCAGCTTTTAACTTTGAAAAGCCAAAATAGATAATTTATACAAGAAGGAGGCTATTCAAAACATTTTTATATGTATATTTTTCTAATTCTTAGGGGTATAAATGCTCAACAATAAATTCATTTCAAGAAAGGCATTACTAAAATTTAATTATATTGAATTTAATTATAAAACAGTATTTATTTACCTTCTTTTTTGTTTCAAAATCCCAATCATCTCTGGACAAAACATAACTTAGTTTTGTAAACGCAGCCTCTGGTGTCATATCGTATCCGGGTAAAACACCTATGTCATAAAACACCTAAAATATAATACCAGAATGAATGATGTATTATCTTAAACAAGTTTAACTGAGAAATACTTTTTTATTTTTTTTTAATACTGGATGGGAAACAGCTTTGAAGCCAATTTAATATTAATCTTATGAAACAAAAAACAAATAATAAAAAATAAAACATCATATATATTTTAAAGTAAATATATCTTTTTTTTTCCAATATTCTCTACTCATTACAAAATACTTTAGGTTGAAAGGTTGGCACTCACAAAAAGAAATTTCCCTTAGAATCTCCCTGCCGACTTCTCTTTATAAAATGTAGACCTGATATTTTTTCTGGTTTATTAATGCCATAAATCCTTTTTTTATTTACATAGATGGCGAAAGTTATTAAATTGAAATTTAATAAAATTAAAGTATTCACAAAGTGTTTGTGATAAAAACATATGTTATTTATATATACCTTTCCTGATTCATAAGAAGAGCAAACAGCGCCTGCAGAACATTGCGTAACATTTACAATTAAAATTCCTTGTGAAATGGCATTTCTCAGTTTTTCAACCAATTCTTCTTTGTTGTTTGGCATGTTTCCTGTACCAAAAGATTGTATGACCACACCCTGAACAGGTGGTTGCAGTAATGATTTTATCTGTGAATAACAAATTTATATATATATATATCAAAATGATAAATGAAACATATCTATTTCCTAATAGGTGATCTCAGTCACCAGACTCATAAAAAAATCTCCCAGTCACAGATTTTTATAAGTTCACTTTATAGGATACCATGGATTTGTAGCTGTCAAATATATTTTAATATTTGTTGTTCAAAACATAGGTAAGTGCAGACATTTAATTGCAGCATCTTTACTTGCAAAAAATTTGTTATTAAATTGAGAGAGTCTAACCTTCCTTGTAGAATTTCTTACTTGGACAGAATAATAATAAAGGAAGACACTAGTAAAGATATATGAATTATAAATCATTACAGAAAAATTTAAAATGAGAAATGACAAGTAACCTGTTAAATATAATTTTTTTGAAATTAAAAATTAGATAATGTGTAAGGAATTGGGTGAGGTTGAAGGGCATTCAAAAAATTCACTTCTAGAATGGTAATTGAGATTCCGACACCAATAGGGTAACTGTACCATAAGTAGGCAGTGCTCCAATAGTTGAAATTTTGTACAAAAAGTGTGAATAATATTATGTATTTAAAAAAAAATGTAGTTTTCTTGATATATAATATCGTATGATGTTGAATAATTAAATGAAATATATAGTACTTGACTACAATAATACGTTGCTGGAGATTGTTAATAGAACACTAAGAAATTAACCCTGAAGATGGAAGAAACTTCCGAAACGTTGGTCATAATGTCAGACTTATTTTTTTAAATAAAAATGTAGTAGGGTAACTGTACCATAAGTTGACAGTGCTCCAATAGTTGAAATTTCGTACAAAAAGTGTGAATAATAAAATTCAGTGTAGATTATTTTGGTTCAAAATTTGGCGGTAATTTGCCAAGTTATACTAGTTATCTGTGCTGCCATCGACATTAGTTTGATGGAAACTCAAGCTTATTTGTGAGAGGTTATAATGGCCTGAAAAGTGTCGAAAATTTGGCGGTAATTTGCCAAGTTATACTAGTTATCTGTGCTGCCATCGACATTAGTTTGATGGAAACTCAAGCTTATTTGTGAGATGTTATAATGGCCTGAAAACTTGGTTTCTGCTACCTGTTTCATTTGGGTGGTTACATAAGCTTTTTAGTTGGTTCTTTGAGTTCAATTATGTTTTAATTATTTAATCATATTCATCAAGTTCATGAGAATCATTTGATATCCTTTTTAATATATTTATACAATGTTTTAGGGCTTAAATGTAGGTGTCAACAATTAGAACAGAAATTAACCCTTAATTTCAATAGTTGACATCGATGTCAACTCACCGCCAGAATTAGCAAATAATGTCCATCAGGGCGTGGTTTATGGAAGTCTGAGTCTGGCTGGATGACAGGTGTCTTATTTTATGAATTTATAGTTAGTGTTTTCTATCCACGGATCATTGAGAGTAAAATTGCATTGCCAATAATCCTATTCCTGAATAGACAAGCGTCTCATCTAACTCTCTCCACTTCCCAATTCTGGAAAGAACCAGAGATACTTGCTATTAGTCGCACTCTATCAAAATGCTACATATTTTATCAAACCAATGAATGTGGGCACCTTTAATTGTCTAAAAGAGCACTAGAAGAGTGAAGATATATTGGAGAGTCTAAAATTGTGCAAACCCAACATTAAAAAAACGAAACTTCTGGCCATTACTAAAATTTATTTATCATACTTACTTAACTGGATGATCCCATTTTCCGTTTAAATATGTTTGTTTGTTTTTTGTCTCATTTAAGCTTTTTGTGTATAAAATAATTAAATTGTGGAAATTTTATTTTGTTTCCATTGTAAATTTACTAGTTTATAAATGAAAAAAATATTAAATTTTATTGCAGTCCTTATTGCCTTTTAAAAATCATACGAAATCAAAAATTAATGCATGTGTCAACTTTAAAACCATAAATGCCATCTTTCCATACCTTTGCATTTTGATGTGTCAACTATTGGTTCATTTTAGAAGTTTTTAAGAAATCATATTTTATAAAAACCATAAATTTAGACCAGGGGATATTGCATTTTGCAGATTTTGCAAAGGGGTTAAGCAAGGAGATAGCCTCAGTCCACTTCTGTTTAACATTGTCATGGACGAGGTGTTGAAGGTATGCAAGCGAAGAACACCCAGAGCAATCGTTGGGTATTGGAATATGCTGCCTGTCCAGGCCCAATGCCTCGTTTATGCAGACGACATTGTGGTAATAGCAGAAAATGTGAATTCTCTCCAAGTTGGAGTGGAGGAGTGGTCTGAGGAGCTAAAGAGAAGAGGACTCCCCATAAATCCTGGTAAAAGAAAGGTTATGCAAGTAGGACGGGAGGAGGTGGAGCTCAGGATTGTGTGTGAAGGACACTAACTGGAGCAAGTTGATATTTATGAATATCTGGGAACTCTCTTCAGTCGAGATGGGAAGTTAGACCAGGAAGTTATGCATCGAGAGCGTAAAGCTAACCAGGTCTTCTTCCAAATCTCCAGAACACTGGTTGGCAAGCAAGAGGCGAAGCTCCGCATCTTTAAACCTGTATTCCTCCCGGTCCTACTAGATGGTGCTGAGAGCTGGGTACTCTTGGACAAGAATGCCTCACGAGTGACGTCAGCAGAAATGAGGTATCTCAGAAGAGTTGCTGGGAAGACAAGATGAGACTGCGTGAGGAACAGGACAATCAGAGATACTCTTGGAGTTCGACATGTAAGAGATGTCATAGAGGAACGCCAGCTCAAGTGGTTTGGGCATGTCTGCAGGATGGGGGACGAGCATAGAGCAAGGTGGCTAATGGAGGCCAGACCAAGGGGGCAGCGACCGGTTGGACGCCCAAGAATTTCATATAATAGTTATATGGAAAGACTCGGTCGAGAGCGGGGATTGACCCTAGAAGAGATGAAAAAGAAGGCCCAGGACAGGGACACTTACAGGAAGTGGGCCGAGGCTACTCCACGCTTAACAGCACTAAGGAGATACAGAAAGAAGAAGAAGAAGGATATTGCATTCCCAGTTTTCTAGAGGGATTGGCCTAACTAAATTCATAACAAAGATTATCCAAACATCAATATATTGGTAGACAGTGTCAATAATATAATTTTTTTTTCTTAAGCTGTCAACTATTGGTACATTTACCCTAGTCCCTACATCAATAAATTGTGAAATAATCCGTCCTTAAAGTGAAAATAATAAGCTTCCACTACTACCCTAAAATAGGATCAATAATCTATAGTTACGATCTGTTCTAATAATGTGGAAAAATGAAGTGGAAATGGTTGGGGTATGCCTCTAAACAACACCAAGCATTAATGGTTATTGGTGTGCTATTTTAAAAAAGACAATTGCATATGGACTTACATATAATTGAAGAGTCCACGGAAGAAAGGGGGAGAGTCAATTTTTTCCGAATTTTAGTTATATACATATAATTGTTCGTCTAGATGAGTAGAATATGTTGGTGAAAAGAAATAGTCAGAAAAAATGACAGTAGGTTGGTTACAAGCGTCATGTTAGAAGTTATATGGATTGTGTATTAATATCACCATTTCATCAATAAAACAGGGAAGAAAGGGGGAGCGTCCATGACTATCCCCCTTTCTGTTATGTTTAAATTGTTTTTTTTTAGATTTGTTAGATGTTTTTTTTAGAAAAAAACATTTTTTTTTAGAGCGTGATATGTCTGTTTCGGGCAAATTTATTATTTTGTCACGCAAAACAAAAAGGAAAAGGACATATAAAAAAATTGAAGAAAAATGATAAAAGATACGTAAGTAATTAAAGATCCAAACCTAAAAACTCGATTTTCTCGGAAAGCACTCCAATGACATCCCCCCTTTCTTCCGTGGACTCTTCAATTGTATTCTATGTTTTGACCTGTATTTCAGGTCTTCATCAGCACTGTCACATCTTTTGATTTAGAACGACTATGAACCATTTCCACTTCATTACACTGTTCTATATTTTCAGAAAAAAGAAGTAGAATAGTATTATTGAATAAATTTTGCGGAACATGGCCTGTTTTTTTCATGCTGGCTTACCATTGTTGCTGGCTTTTCTTTTGTCTGTAGTTGGAATTTTATATGTATAAATATATAAATAAATAAATATTTTTAAATAATTTAAAATGGTGGTCAGCCACAAATTAAGATTAGATTAATTAAAATAAATAAATAAATAAACCACATTTAACACAGCGTAAACAAAATCATCCAACAATCATAGAGCCCACTCCAGGAGTTTTTAGAGCCCAGCCTCAAAATTTTTTTTCTAATCCATCTAACGTAAAACCGAGCTGCAAGACCCAAAATAGATCCGAGAAAAGAATCTTCTAATGCCATGGGCATTCCTAGTATATTCTGCCGACTGATAGAGGAACTTATATATAAAAATATGCAAATGTAATATCTTCCCTATCCCACCCCACCATACCTACTACACAATTTTAATTAAGATCAAAAGAATGAAATTTGATTGATTTGACAAAAATCAAGTAATTTTTGAAAATATAATTCAGAATTTCAAAAATGTACATAATAATATATTATAGTAACATTACCATATTTGCTGCGATTCCAGGAAATATTTTTAATAGGGAAACATTTTCATTCACAATTGGATGGACTATAAATTTTGCAATACTTTGAGTAGCTAATGTAAATCTGTAATCCACTGAAAATAAATAAATATCTAAGTTGTTATTATTATAAGTTATCTGAGTTAATTAAAAAATATCATAAAAATAAAAATTTACAAACAGAATTTAATAAAATAAATATAGGAATTTGATTACATGTAGAAACCTTTAAATAATTTAATAACATCTATTATAATATTATTTTGAGTTACAATTAGTATAATGCTTTCACAGTTGTTATCACGGAATTGGCTAGAATTTGAGTTTTAAATAATAAGTAAATATTATCAAATCTGTTGCAAAATAAATTATAAAAAAATTCAAAGATTTCCAATCAGATTATTTTCAATTGTATATTTGTATAATGTATACAAAATAGAAGAGTTCACAATTTGTTCATTGTTTAAACAATATCCAGTAGCCTCGAGAATTGAATTTTGTAGCAAATTTAAAAAAGCTATAGCATGCTAATATTAAATGATATCCTATATCAAAAAGAGCAACTTTGTCACCAATGAGCTACTTTTGAACATAATGAATTGTCCCTGAGTTCTTTTCTAATCCTTTTACTCATACAATTGAAAAATTCTGCCCTTGTTGTTTTATTCATAATTTTCTGGATTACTAATACCTTGAAAAATAAATAAGAATAAGCTTGCATTATTTGAAAAGGTAGTAAAAGTTTATTACAATCCAATGAGGATATTCAGTTTCTTGAATTATTAGCTTTTATCAGTTAAAATATATGTTAAAAATTGTTATTGTACATTCCACATTAAATAAGATAATTTATGTGTGATTATTTAGTTGGCGTTATAATTATGGTGGCTGTGAATCATCATATTGGTGAGCTCCATGTTGTAACGGCCACTTTTAGTTTGGCGTCCCTTTTGTTAATCTCACTTTGTGTTTTATCCGAATAAATCTTATTTATAAACAAATATTACTTGTTTTCTGGTAAATTCCTTTTAGCCCAGTCAATTGGTGCTCAAAAGTGCCTGTTAAAAAAAAAAATGAGGGTAGAAGGTTTCTCAACGGATTCTTATGTTTTTCGGTATGCTAAATCCGAATCTGAAGTTTGCCAACAAAAAAAATGACGGCTTCACTTTGAAAATCGCAAAAAACCCTAAAAATTTCGGACTTTTTTCACAAAATCTGAAAATATGCATTTCTCATTATTCACAAAATTAGAGTAGACAAAATTTTCTTCAAAATGCACTGGTCACTTTTAATTTTTGAGTGCAGGGCACCGCCGCTAGAGCGCGCTGAAAAAGAGCAACTTTTTGGCACTTAGACAAAAACGAGAGAAACTCAGCCCTAACTAGCCCCAGATGCTTTCTTATCGTATTTCCTCCATCAATACGTGTTTTATTCATGTTCTATGGTGGTTACAAGATTACGGAGCCTTTGAAAAACATTGCCCACGGAATGGTAGGAATTCATAAAAGACTGATCAAGCCGTTTTATTTAAAAAATTAAATGAAATGAATATAATCAAAAAGGAATGTGATAGCAATTAACTATTAATACATTTTTATTGAGACTTTTTTATTATTTGTTTAAAAAATTAAATGAAATTAATATAATGAAAAGGAATGCAATAGCAATTAACTATTAATACATTACAATTAGTTTCAATTCTTTATTTGAGCTTCCTCCTTTTTGGCCTCGATGGAGCAGCCTCCGGTTGCCGAGCAGAAGGCCCCGGTTGATCGCTATTGGTCGATAACTCCACTGGATAAGGAATTGTACATATTATTGTACACAATACTATCAGGTGTCTATCTATGTTAGAATCACCAACTATGATAGCGGAGACTTCAGCAGAAGGTAAACTGCATATTTGTAATACACCCTAGTTCACTGGGTTTTGAACAGTTTTCCAATCAGACACCTGATAGTATTGTGTACAATCTATGTACAATTCCTTTTCCAGTGGAGTTATCGACAAATAGCGATCAACCGGGGCCTTCTGCTCGGCAAATAGGATAATAAAACAGAAATAATTGTTTACTCATAGTTCTAAATATTGACCATGTTTACATTTGTACGGAAGATTGATTATCTAGGAGATGGATGAATAAATAGTATTTAAATGAGGCCAAGGAGGATGCGCTGCGAATGAAGTTAGGTAAGGAATTCCAAAGATGGGTTCCACGTATGGTAAAGGATCGCTCAAAGGAGGCTGTTCTACAGGTAGGAACATACAGGTCGGTGGGATGAGATCTTGTGTTTAATAGGTGGATGGACGAACGAGGTGTAAGGAGGTCGAGGATATAGGTGGGTGTTTTGTTCTAAAGGATTGGAATAGAAAGGAACCAAGGAGATATTTTCGTCTGGATTCAGGAAAAAGAACACCTTGCTCAGTATACAATTGGGAGACGTGAGAGTGTCTGGGTAGATCGAGAATGAATCTGATAAGGCGGTTCATTAATCTTTTTAATCTCATCTCTAGTTCACCAGACAACCCTCCGTATACCAGGCATCCATAATCAAAGTGAGGAAGAATGAGAGAGGAAACTAGGAGATGGCGGATGCTTCTGGGGAAACATCTGGGGAATCTAAGGAGCTGTTTTAGGACTGCAATGGATTTTCGGGTAATTTGGGATACTTGGTGATTCCAGGTGAGATGATTATCAAAGGTGAGACCAAGGTTTTTTTATGGAGTCTTGGAACTAAATAGGATCGCTATTGATATAAAATAGTGGATAGTAAGGAAGGAAATTCAGGAAGGGTTTTGAGCCGATAAGGA
The DNA here is from genome assembly GCA_911387785.2 of Aelia acuminata. Taxonomy (NCBI): domain Eukaryota; kingdom Metazoa; phylum Arthropoda; class Insecta; order Hemiptera; family Pentatomidae; genus Aelia; species Aelia acuminata. Next base: position 2,079,961 of record OU426980.1, read on the forward strand.
TTGCTTTTGTTTTCTCTGGATTTAGACGTAGTTTGTTTTCTGCACCCAGCGGTTAATACCGTTGATGTCCTCTTGAAGTTTTTGAGCCGCTTCTATTATGTTCGAGGGGTGACATGATATGTAAATTTGGAGGCCATCGGCATATAGATGAAAGTGGGAGTGACGCAATATGGTTGACAAGTCATTTATATAGACGGAAAAGAGGGTTGGAGAGAGGGAAGAGCCCTGAGGTACACCTCTGGAGAGAGGTAAGGACGATGAAGGTGGTTTATAGATGATTGTGAATGGGAAGACGGGAAGGACTGGAACCAGTGTAGTGCACTATTGGATATGGATAGCTTATGAAGTTTGGAGAGGAGTATTGTGTGATCTACGGAATCGAAGGCTTTTGAAAAATCGAATAGGACCAGAATTGTAATTTTCTTTTGGTCCATGGCAGAGTAAAGGTCTTGTGTAATTTTTATCAGGGCTAATGAAGTGGAATAACCAGAATGGAAACCTGACTGGAGAGGATTAAGGAGTACATTTTGTTCGAGGAAGGATGTAAGTTGTGAATGGACTAATCTTTCCAATGGTTTCGAGAGATTGGAGAGGATGGCAATTGGTCTGAAATCAGAGGGCGTTGAAGGATGAGGTACTTTATTGAGTGGATGGATGAGTGCTTTTTTCCAGGCTGTAGGGAAAAAGGAATTTAGTAAGGAAAAGTTGTATTGTATATATGCAGGAGTGCAGGAAGGATGGCTGGGAGACTAAGCTTTAACAATTTTAATGGGATTTGGTCATGACCAGAGTCATTGGTTCGAGATTTAACTGCAGAGGTGATCAATTTATCGGGAAGGATATAGGAAAAGTAGAAGTTATTATCATTAAATGGAATGTCTGGAGGCTGGTAGAGGGATTGAGGCTCATTCGGAAGGGATTTTGCGAAAAAGGTGTTTAAGTCATCGGGCGAAATTGGATGGACAATGCTGGACGTGGAGCTAATTACTGAAAATTCCCTGAGGATTTTCCACTTGGATTTAGGATCTGAGGCTCTAGAGAGGACGTTTTGAAAATATTGTGCCTTGGAACGGCGTAAGGAGGATTGGGTGAGGTCTCGGAGGATTTTGAAAGTAGAATAATCTTCGTGTATGTGGGTACGTCTATAACGTCTTCTGGCAGCATCTTTTTTCTTCTGACGTCTGAAGGTAAAAGTTTTGACAGGTGCAATTTCATTTAGGGAGATTGGATGAAGGGCATTCGACCATATCGTCAATCGATTCAGAGGAATAAATGGGTTCTAAGGAATGAGATAGTAGATCTAGAGATGAATTTATTTTATCTGGCATCGGAGAAGCTAGATTTCTCCAGGATATTTGTTTCGGAATGAAGGTAGGAGTCGGAAGATCATAGGATATACGGATTAAGTCGTGGCTCGACAAAGGTGGCATAGGAATTTTTGAGTATGATAACAGTTTTTGACGGGAGTCCACAAGAATGTGATCAATTTGAGTATGGGAAAATTGGGTACGATGGGTTGGCTGGAAAGGAACGATAAAGAGGTTAAGGGAACATACCGAATCTAAGAGGAACTGTTTTTCCGGGAAATCAGGGAGAATGTTTATATTAAAGTCACCGGCAATGATTATATTGATTTAGAGAGGGACATAGGTAAGGAGGGATGTCTCAAAGTTTGGATGGAATTTGGCTAGAGGAGGTCGATAGATTACTGCGAAGAGATGGGAAAAGGAGTTAGAAGAAATTTCAGTAAGTAGATACTCGACATGTGGTGTGTCTTGAGGGGGAAGGTTTTTCTAGGATATTGACTTTTAGGCTGTCATGCACGAACAGACCGACACCTCCTCCGTTTCGGTCCGTTCGGTCATGGCAGATGAGGGTATAATTTGGAATGGCTACAGTGGAAGATGGAATATTGGGCTTAAGCCAGGTTTCTGACACTGCAATGATGTGGAAAAAGTTATAATGGAAATAATCTATAATTTCGTCGATATGGGCTGGAATGGACTGGGCGTTGACATGACATGTTAGGAGGACATTATCCATAGATATAGGAGGAAAAATTTATACCATGGAAATATCCGGGATGGAGAATAGTTGTAAGGAAGGGAACATTTGTTTTCCTTAATCCAACCATCATTAATGTGACTGAATAATATTGCCTTAAGGTTAACAGATTATCAGTTTGTGACCTGATAAAGATAAATCTTATGTAGAAACTTAAACATGAAATAAAATAAAGATGGAATAAAGTAATCAGATTATCAATTTGTGACCAGATAAAGGCAAATCTTATGCAAAAACATGAAATAAAATAGGAATGAAAGAAAATGAGCAGATTATCAATTTTGTGACCTGATAAAGGTAAATCTTATGCAAAAACATAAACATGAAAATGAGAATATATAATTGACACCGCTAAAATTAATATAAAAATGGCTGACGAAAGTAAGATTAGAAACAAAAAATATTAATTTGGCAAAAGATAACAGTACTGTATTGAGGTAACTTGATGGCTGCTGTCATTGAAAAATTTCCAAATCCTCTACCTTATTGATGATGACTACTGGCTGAACGCCATCTTGCCGACAGCGGACTCTTTCCTTAGCAAACCATACATATTTCACTTTGCCTGCGATTGCTCTTCTGCCTTACACCAGATCTTCTGCCTTACCAGTACAGATGTCTGTTACCTGAGGTCATTTCTTCGCTCAGGAAGATCTTCTCATTAGAATCCCACCTCAAATATCTGGTCGAAAAGTCCTTTTTTACTCGTCGGAGCCTAAGTAACTCATCTCTGACCATTTTACATGTGAAGTGCACCTGTATTGGCGGTGGACGGATATCTTCTCCTTTCGTCCTTTTCCTTTCCACCTGGTCCAAATCTTCTTCAATTTTGAGGCCCAGGGCTACTCCGATAGACAATACGATTCCCTCGGTGGTTTCCCCGGTCTTCATGGGGATCCCTCTTATTTCTCATGATTTACTGAGGTGAGCCTGTTCAGACTGATTTAATCGTACTTCTAAACTTTTTATTTGCGTGTTAAGGCTGTTACTTTCGTTTAACAGTTTTTCTATTAATTCATCTTGTTTTATCGCCCGCTCCTCCATAGACTTGAGGCTCTCTGCGTTCTTGAAAGTTATGGTTGATTGCTTCTCCATAGCTTTTTTTATGTCTTTTAACTCCTCTGATACCTTTCCAAGGTGGGCTAAAATTGTTGAGAAGTTTTCAAGAAGGCTGCTGTTAGATTCCATTTGGTATTGAGTGTCACCTGGTTTTAGAGTTTGACAGCTCTGACATATCCACTGCTTATTTTTAACATCACTTTCTATTATTCCACAGCATTTTTTGTGGAATAATTTATTACAAGAGATGCATGCAATCGATGATTTATCGTCCCTGGTAACGGGTTGCTTACATGTAACGCATGGGGCCATCTCGACGGTAGATATTCAAATGACGTTACGTGCCTGAAGCTAGTAGGAGCAGTGGTGGGGAGCGCTGGTTGGTAGTGGGGTCCGATATAGTTTAGTCTATCAGGGCTAGTAGGCTTAATACTCCAAGTGTGTTATTTCCCTACGGTTTGCCTATCTTAAAAATAAATAAATAATGGTTGAAATCAATGAGCGAAAAACCACAGATATTTAGAACAAAATGTTTTACTCACAGGTAATGCACGGACATGATCAAGATCTCCAATTACTTAGAGAGAACCGCAGTTGCTTGCTAAATGCATTTGAAAATAATCTATTCAGCAAAGATATTAATTTTTTTCTGAATAGTCGTTACAACACAATCTTTCGGAACATTTCAAGTTTCTCATTTTCCTGCGAACCATATTTAATGTTCAATGCTCACATCAATAAATTAAGATTAGTGGCTCAAATAAGGGTAGCTAATAAAAAATGTTCCACGATTTATTCGAATAGGAATAAAATAAAATTTGATTTCAGTCACTCCTGTAAGCTCTGTGATGAGCCTGATAATTCAGCGCACAGTATTTTAATCTGTCCCTTTAACTTAGCATATAGAATAAAATATTTATCAGAGTCTGCTGATAAGGAACAGCAATCAGCAGATTTATTTAGTTTCTCGGAGCCGGAGGATTTAAATAAATTGAAAGAATTTTATATATTTTTTATTAAGTTAGTTGTGAACAGAAAATAGATTTTATTAGTTAACAATTACAAAATATTTTTTTGTTTTGTTTTTATATATATTTTTAAGGTTTATAATTAAATCTATCCTCAGTTGGAGGATTATTATTGTATTAATTTTTAGTTATGTTCATAGTGAAGTTATTAATGTAATTATTCATGTAAGTATGTTATCTATGGTACTTATTATTTTTTTATATCACACGATGTTTTTTGTTTATTTTTTAAATGATATCTATTTTTTTTTTTAATATTTTTTTAGCCTTGGAGATAAGGCTGTTACTTTATTTTATTTTATGCTTATGTTATAAATATGCCAACTCCCTCTGTATAGTCTCTGACTGATAACAGATGTAAATATAAATATAAATAAAAAAATAAAAAAATTTCATAGTGTTTCTAGAGTTAGTAGGACCTATTAAAGAATGTACTCAATCAATTTTTTAATAAATGAATGTTATGTTTTCTGGTTTATTTACTATTCTCTTCCATCAATTTAAACCATGAATACAGGACTGTAAAAAAGTACTGGATTGAAAACATAATGATGGTTATCAGACACAAAGATAAAAATATGAATAAATAAATATCAATCTAATCAATATACATTAGAATATTTTAATTTCACTAGTTATATCTGTTTCTTTTTCTTTTATTTTAATCAAAAATATTAAAATTAATTTTTTTTTAGATAGTAACTTATGAAATAATTTTGAATAAAATATGGAATTTTTCTGAGTTCTTACATATTATGTACATTTTTTATATAATGTATCAAAATTACCATTAAATGAAGTTCCAACTGTAGCTAAAGCAGGATAGTTATGGGATTGAAAAGCTTCAAATGTATTGGTACTAATTTTTGTTATTCGATTCCCTCTATATAGGTGATGATTAAAAAATACGCAAACTTCAGATATAGGATAGTTACCAGCAATTGCAACTGAGCATATGAAATTATCTTTTCCATCGGTAACTGTTTCCACTATTGGGACCTAAAAACCAATTATAATACAGATTTTAATAAGACTATTTTAAGACCAATATGATGATCAGATAAAATAAAAACATAGCTGTTATAAAACATTTTATTTTTTAGTTCGCCTCCATTTAACAAGGATCAACATATCAATCTTCGTTAACTTATTTGTTAATATAAAAACTAGTTATTCAAATTTTCCAATAAAGATATATTACTGATTATTTCACTAAAATATTGGCCTTTCTGAGTACCATAGAATTAATTTACTAGTTCAATTGATAATTGGTATCTGTATCTGTCCTGTGTTTATTCTACTCTGTTATCATGCCTTATCACTAGATCTGCCAAGCTGTTTGTGGACTCAATCACCTTTATTAGATCATGCTTTGGAAATTCACTCGCCACTCTCTCAAGAGGGATAAGGAATCCCCAACAGGTTCTTTTCAGTTGAGGTTGGGGCATTAGCGGATCCAGGGGAGGGGCGCGGGCCCCCCCCCTGAGAGGTGAAGACACTCTTACAGTATTACTATTTATATATAAAATGAGCTATATTTAGACATTTTTCAAGTCCACTAATTGAAAATGAATTGTATTTAAACATTTACAGTAATTTACAATGTCATTATGTCTAATATGTATTTTAAATTAGGGCCTTCATTACTCATGAAATGTAAAAAAAAAAGTGTGCCCCCCCTCAGAAAATTTCTGGATCCGCCACTGGGCTGGGGCCACATTAAACAGCTTTTCCTGATATCAGTAAATGTGAGTTTATGTATAACAGTCACTGCAGAGTTAATATACAAGCTCCAAAACCTGAAGTAGTGTTTAAGTGTGAGTAAAATAAACTAAACAGCAAAAAAACCGGCGCACCTGGAATTTTGTCATTTTTTTTTTCCTAGTGCAAATAATTTAATTTTTTCTGTATGTCCCAAGTAAAGTATACATCATACGAGATAACAGATTGAAAAACAAGAAATATATGAATAGAAAAACAATTTTATATTCAAAAACTCCAAACTCGTATAAAATAATAAAATATTCTTCGGCAATTTTCCTCATTAAATTTTATTAAATAAATAAAGTTACTGTTATTATTATCTTTTTCTAATAGCGGGTGATTCCTCCCCTAGCTTATATCACAGCCTGGATTCTCCTCGGCATGCTGATGATTAAGCTGGCAACTCTTTCCTGTTCGATGCCATCCCATTCTTCCACTTGTGTGGTTCTGAGGGGTTGAAGGTCTATTGGAAGATCGAGTCACCTCCAGATGCACCTCCCTACCTCATCCCATAGGTGTCCTATTCGGGGCTTTGGACTGGCTACTGTAGGGTGCGTAAAACGACTTCATTAAGATAGTCGGTAACCACATTTGCAGCACGTGGCTGTATATATTGTCAAGCATTAACATGAAATCATCAACTTTGAAAGGGGCGAATGGCACTATATACTCTTCTAGAATTTCAGATATGTACCTGTGTGTAGTTAGATTCCCTCTCTGGAACACATCGAGATCAGTTTTCACCACTAAATTGATCCCACCCCAAACCATTACAGACCCATCACCATAAGGCACCCTTTCGGAGATATTTTATGGTGCAAATAGCTGTCCTGGCCTTCTCCACACACTAACACGATGATCTGAAGCAAACAGTGAAAATCTCGATTCGTCTAAAAACAGTACTCCAGCCCAGTCGTTTACTGTCAACCTGAGTGTTCCCAAGCAAACATAAGACAAGATGCCTGATGTGCTGGGGTGAGCTGAACTTCCGTAGCTGGGGCCCTTTATTGAAGGTGAACTCCATGAAGCCGCCTCCGTACCTTACCCACACTGGTATTCAAATTTCGAGTAATTCAAAGCCTTTGATTGGTCTCCACAGCTGTCTGAAAGTGATTTCTTAACGCCTGCATCACAATAAATCAATCATCAGTGGGAACTGTCGCTCTGGGCCGACCTGAACCTGATCTCCTGATTAAGTAACCAGTCTCCCTGTACCTCTGGACTGAACATTGGTTTCTGGTAGCCCAAACGACCTAGCCACATAACGCTGGCTTCTCCCATCCTCTACCTTCGTGATGATCTTAGCGACCGTTTGGTGGGTAAAAACCATCTCATCAGCAAACAGGATAAGAAGAAGAAAAAAAATGGCTTTAAACAAAAAAAAAGATGCGAAAATGAATGTGAATTTAAAAACGAACTGCACTGCGAAAAATTAAAACTGAACAATAACTGCAGATGAACTAATGAGGTAATCATTATTATTCCTAGGGCAATAAAGGACTTTGATCGGGATTATTGATATGAAAGTCTTTCTAGCCATTATCTAACCAGACCAAAAAAAAAAAAATTCGCTTAGATCGTACCTTAAATACATACTTATTGAAAAATGTAGGGTGCGCCGGTTTTTTGCTGTTTAGTTAAGTTGGAGCTCAGTGTTAAGAGTAGACTTTGCCTAAGATTGGTTGTGATTCCATACTTTATATAAGTAACTCCATAGTATTTAGTTAAGTAAAAGTACATTTAAATCCAAAAGTTATTTTTCCATGTTTTGGCCACATAACTGGTTAACCCTTAAATGCCTGAACCATGCCATCTTTGCTATTCTTTTGTTAACACTCTGTGCATGCATATATAGAATATAAAAAATTCTGTATTTATGTACACAACATTTTACAGGGGTATGATGGAACTTTTCTCACATTGTTATAAAATCATAACTATAAAAAAAAAATCTGGTGCGTGCTCGCAACACACAACTTTCACTTACCAACTTACTTAGATTAGAATTTAATGCGTTTTGTTAATTGCCACTGCTCAAATGAACAGAACGGCTTTAATTATGAACAATGGTCTTTCATTAAAGGCGTACTCCGCATACGTGGGCTCAACGAGTTTTATGAGTTGACTGAGTATTTTTCTTTTTTTCTGTTCTATATGTTTTTATTTTTATCATATCTCATATTTAGCCATTTCTTATTTTTTGGCGTAACTTGAGACAGTTAATTTCACCATAAGGTCCTTTCTCAATGTAAACAAAAACAAAGGTACTTTATAGGAAACAAAAAAGGTCCCTACCCCATTTAAGCCCCCTCAGAACATTTTAATAATGATAAAGCTTACCTGATATTAAAGAACACCTAATTTTCATTAAACATGACGAATTTGATAAAAATCGGTAAAGCCGTTTTTGTGAGATCATCGAAAAAAAGGTAAAAATTGGAAAAAAAGTTATGAAAAAAAGTGCCCCCTCCGTTTGACCAATTTTGATGAAATGTTGGATATCACATCTTTGGCATATACATAAATTAAATACCCAGTTTGATCAAAATCGTTAAAACCGTTTTTGAGTAAATAAAAAAAAAATGTAAAAATGAAACAAAAATTATTAAATAAAGTCCCCCCTCCGGTTGATCAATTTTGATGAAATGTTGGCTATCACATCTTTGGCATATAAATACGTCAAATACCAGTTTGATCAAAATCGTTAAAACCGTTTTGAGTAAATAAAAAAAGCACGTGAAAATGATACAAAATTTATTAAGTAAAGTCCCCCCTCCGGTTGATCAATTTTGATGAAATTTTTACGGTCATGTCTCGGGCATATTATTACATCAAATACTCAGTTTAATCAAAATCGTTAGAGCCGTTTTTGAGAAAATCAAAAAAAACTTAAAAAGTTATTAAGTAAAGTACCCCCTCCCTTTGAGCAATTCTGATGAAATTTTTGCTGTCACATCCCGGGCATATATCTACACTAAATACCCAATTTAAGGTTCGCAAGGTTTATAGTTTTTGAGCTAGTATGTTCACACACACACACACACACACACACACACACACACACACACACACACACACACACACACACACACACACACACACACACACACACACACACACACACACACACACACACACACACACACACACACACACACACACACACACACACACACACACACGCACACATATACCATTTCGCAGGACTTGGTTATTTGGACTCAGGGGACCCCAAAACGTGTATTTCCGTTGAAAACCGGAAGTCAAAATTTTTCACGACCGCAATACTTCTACTTCCTATATATTTCATATATAGGTAAGTGAAAGTAAAAAAAGAATAAAAAAAAATGAAATAACTAAATAATAAACAATAATAATCTAAATAACAATAACAAAAAAAAATTAAAATAAAAGAAAAATAAAATAAAATAAAATAACTCTATAATTTCATTAACAGAATGATTCGTATATGATTAAATATACATATATTATAATTTATGCTAATATTATAATTTAAATATGTACATTATGTAATATGCTATAATAATTGCAATTTATATTTAATTTAGTGTTTAATTGCTAAATATTATATTTAATAACTATACCCATCACTAACTAAATTAAAATATTTAATTTCTCAGAAAACAAAGACAGTATATTGTTTAAAATATAAAAAAGAACAAAAACCAATTATTCATCAATGATGAATGATCTCAATTTTAATGCAGCCATAGTTTAATTAAACAAATCGTTTATATCTGTATTCTCTTTTGGATTTAAAAGGGATACCAGGTTATCAGTAATGCTGTGAATAGATGTTACATGTTTGTTTATATATTGTTTTCTAAATGTTTCATACATCGGATATATATATATATATATATATATATATATACACAAATTGCCTGATTTTGTGAAATAAATGGTCATAGATTTATTATATTTGAAATAAAAAATTAAATTACCTGTGAACCAGTCAAAATAACAGGTTTCCCAAGATTTTCGAGCATAAATGATAGTGCTGAAGATGTGTAGGCTAGCGTATCTGTCCCATGTAGAACAACAAAACCATCAAAATCCTTATAGTATTTCTATTAAATATATCAAATGAAAACATACATAAAAAAAAAACTTTACTATAGTTATTTTAACTTAAAATTAAAGTGGGAACATATTTTGAATCTTTGATATAATTACTAATGAATAGTTATCCTGGTATAGCCAATTATTACTAGGCAAAAGATTCATATTAACAGTTAAATAATTTATGTCTAAAATTGAAAATTAATGAAAGATTGACTGCATGGAAAGGATACCAATTTTTTTCCCATAAAACTGCCCTCCTAGACGAAATCCTGCAACCTTAGAAGGTAACAATCTAGAACTTGCTGAATTCTAGAACTTTCTATTAATTAAACAACAGGAAATCTTCCCGCCTTTTCCAGACAGTTCCAAAACCTTGCAAATAATGTAATACATTTAAATATATTGGTAAATACAGACATATTAGTCTGTGATGAGTATTACAACTAGTGATGGAAACTATTCCAGCCTATTCCACTTTAATTTTAATCACTGATACTGAAAATATCCGTGTTAGAATGTTATACCTGTCTTATTGTTACTATTATCTTGCTTCCCATTGCCTTAATGGTCAACTTAAGAGAGATTTTCTCTGTCTAATTGCAGTATATAGGAACGCTATAGAGGTATTAGCAAAGAGTTCAATAATGGCTTAGGTTAATCTTTCATTAATGTACCAATCGAAACAATATTGTTTATATTGGTTATATTAATAAACATTGTTAGATTGCATAAAAACGTGATTATATCATGTAATCTTATTTATGTTTATGAATACCTAAATATTAATTATATAATTATTGTAAAACCATTTTTATAATATTTTTGTAAACATATCTAGAAGGCATAAAAAAGTGTCAATTTATATAATACATTTTCGATTATCATTATAATTGTATTTTGAAAATTAAAGTTGAATTTCATAATACATAAAGACTAATTAAAAGAAGAAATACTTCGAATAGTAAATAGAAGGTTCTCAAAAATCTTGATCAAGAAAATAACAAAAAAGGCGAGATGGCTCAGAACACATGCTTTCCACTTAAAGGGTGAATAACCCTTGACAGTCAATCATTTCTTTCATGTCATCTCTCAGTAAAGACTGCTCAATCAATCAGTTATTATAGCCTTACTGTTAATTAAAATTAATTATTGCAAATATTTTAATAAGAATTATTAATTACTAGACAAATATTGCATTGATAGCTTAAAATGCAGTACTGTTTTTAACTTTGACTAGATCTTACCTCAATATCTCTGGCAATTATATTCCATTCCTTCATTCCCATATTACTGGAATCAAGAAGACTATCATACTCACAAATCTTGTAAGTAACCCTTTTTAAATTTTCAATATGTCTAGAATAACCAAATTTATTTTAAAAAGTTTTTATAGCTTTTAATAATTTTACTTCAATAAATACAAAAATAATTAATCCTTACGGTAGTACAAGCGCAGATTCATCACTGTTAAGCCAATCATACTTTGATGCAAATAAAGGATCATGAGTTTGAGGATCTTTTTTGATGAATTCACATAGACACCCTTTCACTGTAGCCAGAACTGTTAAATGATTATTAAGTGAAATATTATGACAAATGTAATGAATTTTCTGTATGCTTAGAAACATGCTTTTGAAACAGTAAACAATAAATTCCATAAGGACTAAAAAAAGGTTAAAGAGGATATATAACAGAATATCAACATGGCTGATTAATTTAATGCAATTCTAAATCTAAAAAGTAATGATTAGTCCATTATTTTTAAAATTACCGTTTTGTTTGTTTCGGACCATTCCTATTGTTCCTCCTGTATAAAGTACTAGGACTTTACTGATTAAATTAAGAGTGTTTGTCTCCATATTTTCTGAAGAACTGTCCATGTTTGTTCCAGTGCCTCCAAATTGAAACTGAATTTCATTGGACTGATTTGACCTCATGATAATGATGTAAACCTGTAAATATGTGCACATTAATCAATTATTAATTTACATCCGGATGAAGTAACATTTGGAATTTATATATTAAGCATATATACTAATGCATACTACAGTAAGAGATTTCACCTGAGTACTTAAGAAAATAAGAATATGAGTAATTATTTTTATGCCCCCCTTTCGAGATAATAATTAAAATTAGGCATTTTGTACCAAGTTGCCTTAAAGCAAATTTTAAATACGTTATTCAGGTTTTAATTTTGTAATATTTTATATGTTATTGTATTTAAGACATGTGGAATAGGGAGGTGGTTGACCGTAGACAGACAGACACCTCCTCCTGGTAGGGGGGACATTATACTGACATCCATTAATTTACACTTGAACAGTAAATGACAACACCCTATAAATCAGACTAAGATCATCTATAGTAAGGTCATCTGAGGCAGAGTACCTCCCTCAGTAGGTAGAAGTACCCGCCTCAGAAGGGGAGTAAGTCTGGGTGCTACCAGCGAGCAGCCCCGTCTCCTGAATTGGGGACAATAGATTGATAATCCACGGCCATTAAATACATAGTTATATCAAGAAAGATCGAATAGAAACAGTCGGGCCTTAGTCAAGGAAACAATTAAGCCTAAAGGATATCAAACTAGGTCAATGAAATGTTTTAATTCTCCATCGTCTGAAGGTTATTCAGTGCCTTTCATAACTGCTGGACATTAGAAAAATAGACACAGTTGCTATAGAAAAAATAACATGGTTAGATGATGTTCTGAAAAAGTGAAACCACGATATATATTATAGTTTCCATAATAATTAACATGTGTTCAAAGCTGGTTTCATAGCGAAAGGAAGAATAATGCGACTAGAGAATTTATCATTGACTTTATCCCGATCAGCGACCGAATCTCCATAATGAGAGCCAGAGGGAAATTTTATAACTACAGCCTCATCAGTTGCCCCGCCCCGACTGAGCTCTCACAAGATACATATATATCAAGTACAACATACTGTTCAAAGGTGTTGCAAGTACAGGGTGCGCCAGAGAAACTTACTTATTTGAAAAAAATCCCGAGCCGTTAGTTGGACTGGTAGAGCGATGGTAGGTGGCGCATCTGGCGGGGAGATTCCCCAAGTTTGTTTCCCCCTCCAGTCAGTTGCAATCATGCTCTGGTCTAGAGAGCAGTGGGCGTTCGCCGTCGAGAGTTACTTTTGCAACGGTCGCTCAGTTGTTGCTGCGCAACGTGCCTTCTGCGCTCGCTTTGAAATTCCTCCTCACAGACTCATTCCTGGCCTTAATTCGATTCTGTCGTGGGTTACCTCATTTCAGGAGTGTGGAAGTGTTGTTAAACCCAGAAGGGGACATCAACAGACCTCTAGAACTCCGGAAAATGTCGACAGAGTGAGGCAGACAATTCTGCGTTCGTCCCAGCGTTCAGCTTGCAGACATGCAGCTGCTCTGGGAATTTCTGACACCACTGTCCGAAGTATTCTCCATGAAGACCTTCTAATGCATCCCTATAAATTGGCTGTTGTGCAAGAATTAACTGAACGCGATTTTGTTGCCCGTCAAAATGCATGTGAATTGCTGCTTGACAACCTGCCTCAAGACGCAGTCGATTCTTTCAGTGACGAGGCTCACTTTCACATTTCCGGTTGCGTTATTGGAGTGGTGAAAATCCGCGTGAACTTCACCAGAAGCCCCTTCATTGTGAACGAGTTACTGTCTGGTGTGCGATATCGGTAATGGGAATAATTGGTCCGTATTTTTTTGAAGAAAATGAACGTGCAGTTACCGTGACAGCAGCTCGTTACAGGAACATGCTCAAGGAATTTTTTCTTCCAAGCCTCCAAGAAATGAACATTAGAGAAGTGTGGTTTCAACAAGATGGAGCCACAGCACACACTGCAAGAGGCTCAATGGATTTGTTGCGACAACATTTCCCCGACCACCTCATCTCTCTCAGAGGCGATCTCCCATGGCCGGCACGTTCTCCAGATTTGGCTCCCTGTGATTTTTTTTTGTGGGGTTATTTGAAATCCCTGGTTTATGTCGATCGACCACGGACCCTAGCTCATCTCAATATTCGCGACGCCATTGCCAACATACCGATTGATATGCTGCGAAGAGTGGAGACAAACTTCAGAAATCGACTTGATCAGTGTTTGCACAATGGGGGTCGCCATTTAACGGATGTGGTTTTCAAGACTGCATGAAAAAAAATTTGGAACTTTGTATTCTAAAATAAAAAAAGAATTAAAACAAAAACTGAAGTACTTTTATTTTTATTGACCTTTCAAATAAGTTTCTCTGGCGCACCCTGTATAAGCGCTAGTGACGTTTAGAAGTCAGCTGAATTCATTCTAAGATCGCAAAACTTCATGAAAAAAAAATCCCTGTGATTTGACAAGAAAAGATTTTGAGAAAGACAGCAATTTGGGTAGATTGCTATATTCGATATATATTATAAAGGTGTATGAGCTTTCCAGGGATGTGAATTTGATCAAATTGATCAAAGATTGTGTTGTTTAAATAATGGACTGTGTCATCCTGAAGAGTCCTGGAGGAAATCCTTAACTATACTAGAGGCAGAAGATGGCCAGAATAAGATGAGAAGACTGTGTTTCTCAGAAAGCTAAGACCATCCTAAAAGTAAAAAACTAGAGAGTAGCTTCACAAGACCGAACAAGCAGGAAAAGCACAGTTAGGAGATCAGGGCCCAAATATAAGGCCTGATGATGAAAAAACAAAAAAAACATGGTTAACAAATCATTTAACACTTTATCAATAATAATAACAAGAAAAACAAAACAAAAAAAACACATTTTAGTTTATGAATACAATATTAATAATAATAATAATAAATAGTATTTCTGTAGAAACAATTTCCTTATTCATAATACAAAACTTCTTAATTTAATTGCTTCAATTGTAAACAAAAATAATTGTTTAATTTCTTAAGTTCATTTATTTGCAGTAAATTAGATAAAGACCGATCTTCATTAATATAATTATAGAAGAAAACACTCCTCATTGGTTTCAGTATAGGACATGTTAACAGAAAATGTTGGATTGTGTCATTATCGTTAAAATTACAGAGAGGGCAGGTCAAGATAGGTTCGAATTAATAAAAAATACCATTTATAATTGCAAGGGGAAATGCATAAGGGTATAAGTGCCTAAGGAAATTTTTACAGAAATGATGTGACTTATACCCTCTAGGGGGGAACTACGTTCAGTGCTTACACCAATGCCATCTTTTATACATTCAATGAACTCTTTTCTAACAACAAAACATTACTTACACCCATTTCTGAAGAATGGCTTTGGCACATATAACTATTTGGCAAAATAAAACTTTGTTTTATTTTTTTGGCACTTAGACCCTTATGCATTTCCACGCTTCAATTAATCTTTGAGATTTATCACCCATCATCCTCAGCTGCTTGAATAATCTAATTTTATTTATATGAAACTGTTGCGGCCACTGGTAGTTTTATTAAATAATTTTTCCAGAAATAATTGTTTATAGCGGCCCGGTACCTACGTTTGGTATTAGCCAATACCAAGCGTAAGCCGGGCCAGTTGCCTTACAAGTGCCGTAAGAGAGACAGGTGAGGTAGCAGCTACCTAAGGAAATTGATCGAGCCAGGCTCAACACTACTCCAGGAGCATAGGAAGTTTATCAAGACAGAAAAGTTGATTCCACAAAGACGGTTAGTGGTAGATGTGATATTTAAGGAAAAGGGAATAATGATTTGCTATTAATAGTATGAGGTTAGAGGACACTAAAATTAATTTTTTTTTTATATATTCTTATTAAAAAATCTAAAAGGCATTAATTTAGTTTTGTTTAATTTTTCTTATTTTAATTAGAGCTATATATATATTTTTTTTCTTTTAAATTCAGTATTTTCCTTTCTTTTTTATTTAATTTAGCACACGTATCTTATTTTATTTTTTTCTCAATGAAAGGGAAATTATTTGTAATTATTAATCCATGTAAATTTGCTTCAATAAATATAATGTATTTAAAATTAAAATTATAGTTAATTCTGCATTACCAGAGAAGTTATATTTAAAAGGTTTTGTTTGAAGAAATTCTAAACTCAGAATTTCCAAGCTGCCTTAACAGACACCTTAATGATAGATAACTTTCCTCATTTTCAAAATTATTAAAGTGGCGGTATATTGTACTAAATGAAGAATTTAATCTCTTTTCATCCATCTCTATTAATTTCTTACCACCAATTTAACATATTTTTAAATATTTTAAATCTTAGATGGATAAAACCAGAATCAAGTCTGACATAATAGTTTGGGGTGTATTTAGGAAGTGTGAGTAATCTTTTTAAAAATTTTAATTGAACCGTTTCAAATTTATCCGCATAGCTTAATCCCCATACTCCAGTGCCATAGCAGTGTGCCCAACACAATTGAAATATATATCTGTCTTTTTGTTTCCCAAGTATCTGACACTTTTATAGAGTATTTCCATGATTTTACCCAAAGCTATATTCCCGTTCACCACTGTTTTATTACATGCCTGATAGAATTTTCCTGATTTTGTAAGCGTCACTCCTAAATAAATCACAGATTTTACTACTTGAATTTCCATTCCTAGGAAGGTTACTTTCTTCAATTGCTTCTTACTAATGCTACCATAATGATAGGGTAGAACAACAGTTTTTTCACTATTAATCTCTAAAGAAAGCATATTGCAATAATCGCTTAGTATGGACTAGCTTAAATTGTACGTCTTTAATGGAGTCGGCCAGGACAGCAATGTCATCAGCATAGAATAAGCTCAGCATATGTTCTTTATTGTTTACGAATAAGCCATCTGCTCCATGTTCACAGAAAAACATTTTTAGACCAGCAATATAAAGGGCAAAGAGTACCGGGCTTAATTTCTCTCCTTGTAGAACTCCTTCAGACGTTGGAAAGGTTTTAGGCAAGTCGTTTTCTTCAGAAATGTACATTTCAGTGTTGTTATATATGGTACAAATTATCCTAAGATATTTGGGGGAAATACCATTCTCATTTAATCTATTCCATAAGTTAGCATGTAATACTTTATAAAAGAATTTCTTTAGATCTACAAATATCACATAGCCAAATCTATTTCTATTTCTGAAATAAATATTCTTTATGGAAGAAAGTATAAATACCCCATCGATACATCCTCTTCCGTGTCTGTGGTCTCTGAAGCCCAGTTGCTCCTCAGATATAATTGAGTTTTCTTCGATCCAAAATATTAATCTTTGGTATAAAATTGAAGTGAATAATTTTGTCAGTATATTTATTAATGATACTGACCTGCAGTTCAGGGGATTCGTTGGATCTCCTTTCTTGAAAAGCATTTTAAAATTTACAACAATCCATTCTTTTGGTGTAGTTTCTTGGTTAAATACATCATTAAACAGATCAAGAATATAAATCATCCATTGTTTTGGCAATACTTAGTAACATTTAAGAGGTATATTGTTAGGACCAAGTGCTTTCGTGTTTTTCCAGGACTGATTGCTTGTTGTAATTCAGCCATTGAGAAAGTGGTATCCAGAAAAGGACGGAGAACTCCAAAGAATATTGTGTTATCAAAAAGCTTGGAATGACATGTGTTAAGGCAGCTTGGAAATTCTGAGTTTAGAATTTCTTCAAACTAAACCTTATTTAAACATAAATCTCTGGTAATTGCAGAATTAAATATGATTTTAATTGTAAATACAATATATTTATTGTAGCACAACTTTACATGAATTAATATTTACAAATAATTTCCTTTTTTATCGAAAACAAAAAAGTAAATAAGATCCTTGGTCAACATTTAATAAAAAAGAAAGCAAAATCCTGAATAAAAAAAAAAAATAAAATAAATACATATGCCTCTGGTTACAATAAAAACAATTAAAAGGAAAAAAAGAAGAAAAAACTAAATTAATATCTCTTAGAACTTCCACTCGAAATATATACAAAAAATGAATATTAATGTCCTCTACCGTCTTTGTGGAATCAACTTGTCTGTCTGGACCAACTTTCTGTGCTCCTGGAGCAGTTTTGAGCCTGGCTCGATCAATTTGCACTGGTAGCTGCTACCTCACCTGTCTCTACGGTACTCGTAAGGATACTGGCCCGGCTTACGGCTGGTATTGGCTAATACCAAACGTAGGTACCGGGCCGCTATAAACAATTTGTTTATACTTGCTATAAACAATTAATTTTGTCTAACAATTATTTCTAATTATCTAATAAAATTACCTGTGGCTGCAACAACATGCATTAGAGAAATATTCCTCCCAATACTCAGTAGTTATGTCTTCTCCCCATATGATATTTATTGGAGTAGAATCTCACAACTTTCCAGAATTCACCTGGATTCATTATGTTCCTGAGTTGTTTTTTTAATATTTACTTCAAATATTTTTTTCTTTTCCGAAATGAGAGCTTTATATTTCCTTTTTGCATCCGTATATACTAATCTGCCACTAACCTTGCACTTCTGGGAACCTGTTTAATGACTTTTGATTCTATAGCTTTTTTTTTTTAAGTCCTGAATTAAGAATGAGTACTTTAGGCTGATGTCTTGTGTTTCATGGATTTCAAGAGGTGGAATCAGGTGAGATGTTTTTCAGAAATCCCTCTTTGGAAAGGAAAGCGAAGACCATGTTTAGAAACTTTTCCTCCTTCCCCAAAGCCGTAGATAAATTTGCAGAAATTCCTTCCTCATGTAATTTTGTCCTGTAAAAAATGCAACCTTCAAAGATGTGTTCTACAGTCAATTGCTCGTCACACTTTGGACACCTCAGTGGACTTTCTTTAGTTATTAGGTGAAGGTGAGTCAGCCTCGTATGTCCTATCCTTAGCCGCGTAAGGATCACCTCCTCTCTCCGGTTGCTGCGACTGGAGGTGCTCCATGGTCCCACTTCCTTCTTGATAGTCTTCAGCTTATTTAGAGGGCTGTTGTCCCAAACTGTTTGCCAATCTTTGAGAAAGTCTTTTATTAAGGATATTGCTAGTTCGGATGCTGTCAAGAGGGCTTTACCGCGTCCTGGAAGAGTAAGAGCTTCTTTCGCTGCTCTATCTGCCATTTCGTTTCCCTTAATACCTACATGACTAGGACACCAAATGAAGTTCATAGATTTTCCGGCGTCTTTTAAATTGTTTTTTTTTTTTTTTTTTTTTTTTTTTTCGGTTGGCGCATTAGGCCTAATGAGACCTTTGGCCGCGCAGTGTGGTCTTCTTACAGACATTTGTTTTGCTTGCGGGAGTACAGACAGCCTGGAGAGGGTAGCCCAAACCTCACGTTGCTGCAAGCCATGGTCACCATGGTACAGCGGCAGACTGCCCATAGCTCCATAACCAATCCCATTGGGGCCAATTTGGCAGTGTCCTTCCCACCGATGGCGTCAGCTCTCTCGGGTTCAAGGACAGTGACAAACTGGTCTAGGTCCAAGGATTATGGTAGCTCAGAGTCAGCAGGCCCCGAGGACCTATATTTCTTTCCCTGAAGCATACCGTCCCTGAACCAAACCTCCGGGCGGTTACTGACATCCTGGAAAACCACACCACGATTCTCAATGAGATACACGGGGAAGGTTCATCACGCCTACGCCCGGTCGGTGTGAGTCGCCTCCAGTAGGCTGACGGGCTCACATATCCGGGGGTGGGGGTAGACTTGGACAGCGTGGCTTTTATTGGTGGGCGGTCACCCGAATGGAGCGGTCACCCATCCAAGTACTGACCACGATGGACGTTGCTTAACTTTGATTATCTATTGCAAGCGCCCTTGTCCACTCGGCCATCCCGGCCCCCCATTTAAATTGTTTATTATTCCTAAAATACTTTGTATTCCGGGGTGGTCTGGATACATGTTGTTCATGGACTTCAGAGTGCTCAAGGAGTCTGATACGACGACTATATTTCTAGCTTGTGACTTTGTGACATATCGAAGAGCCATTGTGATAGCACTGATCTCAGCGGTGAATATGGAACGAAGATTGTGTAGCTTAAACTTATAGGTAGCGTCGGGTGTTACGAACGCGGATGCGGTTGATATATTTGATTGATATTTGATTTTGACCCATCGGTAAATATTAATAAATGTTCTGATGAAGGGTGTATGATTTTACGGAACAGATGTTTATATTCAGCCGGCAATTTATGATCTTTAGAGGATGCCGAAAGTTGAGGATTTAATTTAGATTTTACAAAGTCCAAGGAGGAATATCATTTTGGATTGTATTAAGATGTATCAATTTTAGTTTATTTATAGCAAGAGTCATTTTTCTGCTTAGGGCAGTGTACTATTTCTTTTTTGTTGGAATGCTGTTGAAAATTTAGTTTGGAAGACATATTTATATGCAGGATGTGTGGTTTGGGGGTACAATTTCGTTATATAACCAACAGCTAACTTTTGTCTTCTAAAGGCAAGAGGTGGTAAGCCGGATTCCACGCACAGACTCAGAATAGGACTCGTCCTGAAGGCCCCGGTAGCAAGGCCTATTCCTGTATGGTGCACTGTGTCCAGCTTGGCAATGGTACGTTCACGAGCTGAGCCATAGATAAAACTGCCGTAATCTAATTTGGAACATATTAGGGCTTGATATACTTTTAGTAGTGTGCTTCTGTCCGCTCCCCAGTTAGTTCCGCTAAGTACCTTCAATATCTTAAGCTTTCCTAAGCATTTTTCTTTTAATGATTTTATGTGATGTTCCAAGGAGAGTCGACTATCAAATAATAATCCCAAAAATCTAAAAACATTAACAAATGGTAATTTAAAATTTCCTAAATAGAGTTCTGGTGATGGCGGTGTTTTTCGCTTCCTACTGAATGTGTACTACTAAGTGTTCACTTCAGTAGGAAGCGAATAATTGAAGTTAATAACTCACATTTCAAGAGAATCTGAATATCCTTATTTATTTATCTAGAATACTGCTCCGATTGTAGAGATATCCTTATATCCAATACTTTACTTTCTGATACTCACTTTACACTATCCACACATTAAATTTACTTCGTTTAACTGACGAAAAAAACATATAATAAATACTTATACTGAGCGACAATGTTCACTGTTCGGACGCAATAGTCTAACTCACCGTACCTCTAGGGTAATACGGGTTTTTTGCAACAGTGGTATGATACGCATGCCTGCATAACAAACCACTGTTGCAAGTCTAGCAATTTACAGTTTCCACTGCACTACATTACATTCCACAGCATTCTGTTCATTATCCTCTTCCGTCTTCTTCTTCGCCACCTCTTTGACCGGTGGCCTCCCTTGAGCTTCTTCTCTTCTACCCATGGTAAAGTGCGTTAGGCCCAACACTACCTTCCACCTGCAAACAAAATTTTTGAAATGCTGGTAATTTTCTTTGGTGATCAGCTGAGAGAGGTCGATTTCAGACAGAATGTAGAGCCCACTCTCCCTCAGTGCCTCATAGGCGGTGCAGACAACGACAATGTGCTCGGCGGTTTCTGGTACCCCACAACTGGGGCATAGGGGGTCGATGTTTTTTCCGTAAGAATTTGTGAGACCCAATAGTCCGGGAGGACCCAAGTCTTTTCTAGGCACGATCCGACGGTGGGGAAGTACTTCCTCAGTGTGGCCACATTTGGTGTCGTCACCACCTGCCAATTTCATTCTTTTATCGTGTCCTCCCGAAGGATCTGCTTCCATCTGCTGGGGTCTTCACATATCCTCTCACTTAGGTTTGGTGGTAGTTCCGCCAAGCCATCTCATTTTATTTTGTAACGAAACATGTCTTCTCTTAGGAGGAGGTCGAGAGGAATAGCTCCTCCCATGACTTGCACCACCTTATGAGACAAAGACTTGTATGTATAATCTATTTTTTTTTTTTTTTTTTTTTTTGCGGCTTGATGCACCGCGACCTCCTTGGGTCTATTGTGCGCCTGTCTATGCCGGTGTTTTTAAATTGGAATCTTTAAAACATCGGTAAATTTTAGTATGCTTGTTGGGTTTAATAAGTCGTTGGAAGTTGGATTGGTTATATTTTCTTGTCCAAATATTCCAAATCTTAGCCGTACAAATCGGTCAAACCAACAGATTATGTGATAGGCTGTTTCGTTCTCTTTGTCACAGTATCTACATATTGGTGTTTCTGCCAACTTTAGTTTATACATGTGTTTGTCTAGTTTACAGTGTCCTGTGTAGATCGCTGTAATTTTTTTAAGTGCCTTCCTGTCAAGATTTAGTAGCATATTGCTTCTTTTGACTGAATAGCCATCTAAGAAGAGTTTGGAGTGATAATGATTTTTATCCTTCCAATATTGTTTTTTGATAGCTCCATATATTTCCCCGATCCTTCTTTTGGCGTAGATTATGCTTATTCCCAATACTGGTTCAGGGGTTATGGGTTTATTAGCTGAGCCTTGCCTTGCTAGGCAATCTGCCTTTTCGTTTCCATCTATACCAGTATGTCCTGGTACCCATTCCACTCTTACATTATTGTTTTCAGATAATTTATTGAGGGTATTGTTGCAGGTTTTTACAACCTTTGATTTAGTTATATGGTTACTGATTGCACCAATAGCTGCTTGACTGTCAGTGAATATAGTTACTTTTTTGTTTGATATCTTTTCAGTCAGCAGTTCTGAGGCACATTGGCAAATTGCTACTACTTCTGATTGGAAGACAGTAGTATATTTTCCCAGTGGAATTGATATCCCTTCATTGGGTTTGTCCATTCTCCAGATTCCTGCCCCAGACCCTGTTTTGGTCAGTGAGCCATCCGTATAGCAGTTGATCCCCTTGTAGGGTTTATGTGGTTCCATTTTTTTGATTGTGGTTCGATATTTGATGTCCAGGAATTCTCGTACCTGAAGGTCAGAGTGCATGGATAGCACCCGATCTTCAATTTTCCTGGTTATTGCCCAATGTCCTCTCTCTACGTTTATTTGGGAGAAGTTATTTTGTTTTAATATTCTGTGAGCGGATTTTAGCGCTTGGGCCTCCACCTCTATCTGCAGAGGAGTTAGATTAAGCATCACCTCCATTGCAGCTGTTGGAGTTGTTCTCATTGCACCTGTTGTCATCAGACAAACTAGCCTTTGTAATTTGTTTAACAGCGTTTTGTTCTTTCCAACTCCTGCTTTGTGCCACCAAAGTAGGGCTGAGTAGAATATGATTGGTCTAATTGCTGTTAGGTACAGCCAGTACACCATTTTTGGTTTGAGTCCCCAATTCTTGCCTATTGCCCTCTTGCAGGCCAATAGGCATTTCAGGGCTTTATTGGTCGTATTTTCTACGTGTTTGGACCAGTTTAATTTATGGTCAAGTGTGACACCCAGATGTTTTACTTCTTTTGTTGGTGTCAACTGAAAACGATTTATTTTTGGTAATTTGATGTCAACTAAATGATCTAGTTACTCGTAGCAGGGCCATTCGTTGGATTGTTGCCAACCTGTTCTTCTGTCTGTGCGAGGGGTTCCTGTTTCAGGCCGGGGACGCATATCTCAGTATACCAACAACCACTCCTCTGTAAATTGCCATGGATGCTGGATACCTGAGCGACTAAGTCCATTAAGGGTAAGGGTCACCCTACTTCTCAGATAGTCCAAGTGAGGAGTCACGTTAAAGTTTCTTCCGATATTAATTCCAAGGTAGGTGACTTCCTCACTTGGACGTATTCTATCTCCTTGAATGACAATTGTTATAGGGTGAGCCCTATCAGTCTTAGCTCTCAGGAGGATGGCCTATATCTTGGGACCAGCCATCCTCAATTCCTTCCCCTCACACCATTCTCCAATCAGCGCACCGTTCGGCTTCATCTTTTAACCGGGCCCTACTGAGATCCTACTCATAATTTCTGCGACCATGTTAGGTACACAGGGCATTTCCGGCAACCCGACTTTTGTTTTGTTTGACTAAGTTGAACTTTTGCTTGCACGCAGTTTATGCAAGTATGTCCAATCTGGGCTTTTTTCTTCCTTAAGGACATGACCGCTACCTGCACACCAGATGCAGGTATTCTTCCAGATGTACATACATGTTGCCTTGGAGTGACCATAGTCATGGCACCTCGTACAACGAGGGGCGTCAAGGTTGTCCTGAAAGGTCATGTACCACCATCCTCCATTTAAGCTGGCCATCTCTAATAATCGGAATTGTATGGTCGGGTGGACTTCGATCACCCAGTTTTTAGTTATACCATTCCTGGATGAAGTAGAGAAGATTGGCCGGAGTCCTTATTTACCAGTGGAGGAGGTATCGATTTTTCAATCAATTTACCTCTTAAGGGCATAACTAATTCCTCTGCTGTCCATGAATTAGGTAGGCCCTTTACTTCTATCCTCGGTTTCCTCTGGAGGGCTAGCTGTGCCTCTAAACCTTTATCTTGTAAACCTTTCCACTGTATAACTTTAGTTGCATGAGAGCTATCTTTCATTCGAACAAGTACCTTTACTGCTTTGTTAGCCCGAATAATGGAAGCATTAACCCCAATTTCTGCTGGAGACGGTAGCCCATTAATGATGTCTACTGGGCTCTTGCCGTTTTCACTTATTGTAAGATATGTAGGCTACTTATCTCTGCCGGTTTCAATGGTAAGGATTTTACAATGCCAACCATTTCCCTCTGCTTTTTACTCGGCTGGGATATGTTCGGAGAAACAAGACTCGTTGGCTCATCTAAGGCATTTGATGCCTTGCTGGCAGCTTTATCTTTCCTTCGAGCTCGCTTACTCAGTACTACTTGATAGGATTCAGTAGATGCAGGGGGTTCAGCTGGAATTACTCCCGCTATAGTTGCCTGTTTGGGATCACTTGAGGGGCCTAAAGATTTACCACTAACCGCCGAAAGGCTCTCGATAACCTTAGACATGGTTTCCTCGGGACATGAAGGACTCATGGACTGATTTCTGGATCAAGGCAGGTAAATCGTCGCAATTCTGGTCTTACACTTGTCTTCAAGTGTTTCAACTTTATCTCTTAAAGATTGAAATTTTCCATTGATATAATTCTAGACCTTGGGGGAGGTTTTCTTAGTCTTGAGAAAGTACACTAATTCAACGACTACAGTTCCAGTTAAACTTATAATAACCTCACATGACTGAACAATTTACAACAATCTATTTACAAAAAAAAAAAAAAAACGAACACAGAAGGTAAAAAAAAACATAATGAACTTAACAAGGAAAACACTATAACATGAAAAACACCTAATAATTATATAAATACACTCCAGTTCAAAAGTTTACACTCAAAGAAAAAGGAAAGCGAAAGCAATCATTGATAGGTATCACTATAACCTTCTCAACTTATCCTCAAACTCATGTTGCTTTGTAGTTAAATAGTGGCAAAGACCAGCGGACAAGGGCGGATCCAGGATCCAGGGTCAAGTACCCCCTCCCCCCCCCCCAAAATATTTTGGCTTTTCAATTTTCTTGTATTTTTAAGCGAAGAATGCGATTAGGTTGTTACTATTCCCTAAACATAAAACTTTAGGTTTTTTAGATCTCAGTCCGTTTCTTAATACAAGGTAGTAATATCATTAAAAAACGGTGATGTCAGCCACGTGATTATGAGACACGGGGATCATAACTCCCCGCCCCCTCCCAAATTCGTGCTTGATTCGCCCCTACCAGTGCATACAGTAGAGGGGCGTACTCCCATTCACTGAGAGGTGATGACATAAATTAACTATTACCTACTATTGCTAAATCAAAAACGCTTCTATGTAGTGGTAGTTTATGGCCTTAAATTGAAAACGGATTGTATTAAACATTTAATTGTAATTCATAACCTTTTTATTCTCATATTGTAATTTAGGTCAAACCTTCCACAGAAGGATTATGCCTTTTTTATTATTAATAATCGAGGAAAAAAAAATCTGCATCAATCACTAGATAAATGATAGATATTTGGGGTGTTGTTTTTTGTTAGTTATTTTCCATATATACCAACGAATTCCTATGAATCTGATACAATTTTAATAAAATGTTCACTCCCCGATAATAATTGCCCCAGGCTAGTAAATGCTTGGTCTGGCGCAAAGCATAAATCCGTTCCTGTTCTTAAACCTTATAATCTATCAAAATGAGCAAGTTTCAGGATTGTATTAGAATAATTAATTATATAAGTAATTCTGTTTCTCCTATAATTTAGATATGATCCGTGTAAACGTCATCTGTGGTTACAAAACTATTGATGTTTTGTGATTTTCCGGATCATTAATTAGACACTTAAACAAAAGATATCACGATTCGTTTTTTATAATTTCCTTTTTTAGCACTTCTAGGTTGTTTTGGGCGTAAAAAAACGAGGTCATTAGCTCTATCTATTTATATTATTCTAGACAGGGTTTCCCAGACATAGTGTAAAAAAATGGGTAATACTGCATGCTAAACGGGATAGAATGGCGCAGAAACGAGTTTCCTATCTCAATGTGTTGAGATAGAATTTTTTTTGTTTTTATTTTTAAAATCTTACTTTTTTCTGAAAAATGGCAAACAAAAAAGATGAAATTTTCTTAATCAGCATTAAAGTTAAAGTTAAAGATGGGATAGGTCTAGTTACTTTAAATCCACTTTCAGCGGGCCTTTTAACGCGCAAAACACCAAACATTTATTAAAACTTAAATTTTTAATGATTTTTGAAAATTCCTCACTCCCCACTGAAGCACCCTAGAAGCCGTCAAATTTCCTAAAAACTTCGAAATTTAGTAAGCTTTTGAGTGGTGTAACCCATGATATAATTGCACTTCACCTTTTGAGTCTAAAAGAAGTTTTTTTGAAAAAAACACGCTAGAGAATAAATACTTGATTGCTTCATGTACCGTACCTACAAGAAAAAACTACTTGATTGAATAAGAGTATTAGTTATTTATCTTCAAATTTCCTAAAAACTGTGGAATGAATTTAGCTTTTTAGTGGTGTGACCCATGATACAATTGCACACACCTTACCTTTTGGGCCTTAGATATTATTATTTTAAAAAATGAAGATAAAGAATATTGTCCTTCTTGCGTAGTCAGTTGTAAACTCACTACTCCAAATTAATAGAATTTTCCTCTTCCTGAGCTTCCCATGAGTTAGAATTTTTTTTTTCTTCACTTTTTTAAGACTAGAAAGAACAGTTTATGAATTCCAATGTAAAACGGGTAATAATAATCTAAAATTAAAAGGAAAAAAGAAACTCCTTTCTTTAAAGTAAATTAAATTTTTTTCTTCTCATCTATTAAAATTTGAAAAATTCTACATAAAAAATGTTGACGATAAAAAAAAAAATATCTAGTGTTATTATTATTGTAGAGCGATAGTAAAATGTATTATTGTAGCGCGCTTCCTCATTGCCCCAACAGTGGCATTTAATGACAACTTGGCTTTTACTCCTTCAGCGTTTTGTACTACTTTCAGCTACTTGGCGTTTTGTACACCTCTTCTATCGTAAGGCACCCCAAACAAAAAAATCAAGGGGATGTGATCCGGGGACCTAGGCGGCCAGGATACCACGCCTCCGCGACCTATCCAGGCGCGATATGACGCGATATCATTAAGCCAATTCTTCGCTGCGGTGGAGCTCCGTCATGCTAGAAGGCAATTTCTCTTCTGACTGCTGGATCCACTTCTTCCAGAAGGTCCTGCCGATCAGTTTGCAGGAAATTTAGGTACACTTCTCCATTTAGATTCCCTTCAAAAATAGGAGGCTCCACTATTATGCCTTCAACAACACCGACCCATACGTTGCTGGAATGAGCTCGATTGGCAGACGTGAGGGTTCTGAGTAGCCCAATAATAGGATTTTTGTGTGTTATAAATTCCTTCCCTCACAAAAGTAGACTCATCTGTCCAAAACCTTTTTTTTTTTAAATGATACTGGTCTATGTCGGAGTTAAGGAGCCATCGACAAAATTGAACTCTTTGTGAGTAATCGGTCTCCATTAGGTCCTGTATGCGTGAAAAATGAAAGGGCTGTGACTTTAATTAACTTCCGTATGAGAGGCAACTTGGCGGATGCTGGTAGTGGGGGTTTCTTCTACTTCGTCTATGCCTACATCCCTTAATCGAGGCTCAACCTCTCGTCGTGTTTATATGACTGATCCGGTTTCTGAGAGCCCCGGAATGTTTTGCTGAAAACGGCAGAGTTTGGAACCAAACGATTTGGGTATCATGGTACTGACGATTTGAGTATTCTGATACTCCCTCTGAGCTGCTAGTGCATTGCCATTGCGGAACCCGGAGACGAAAATCATATCATATGAAGTCCATGGCTGAAGAGCGAATGGCAACTGATGCTGTCATGAAATGAGAGGACAACTTCTTATGACCGTTGCACACAGTGGGATTATAATTGCTTACAAAGCTTAACTAAATAAATCCGGGGCTTGATAACACTAATTCCAATCAGAAAGTAATATCATAGTCTGGGCTAATGAGTAGCAGGGCACATTATGAAATGTCATTTTTCTATTGGTGGATTTAATTTCTTCAAATAATCCTAAATTGTTATTTTTTATAAGTATTAAGAAAAAAAAGAATTAAGTTTATGTAACATTCGGTAATCAGCAAGAATTTGGGTCACCCCCCCCCCCTAACTCCCTGTAAATAACATTATTTGTATTCTATATTTTGGGGGGAAGGGGGAGGGAGGGCTTGCCACCTTAACAACTCTTTACCCCTCATGCATATGGAGAAGAGATAAATAACTAATACTTTTATTCAATCAAGTAGTTTTTTCTTGCAGGTACGGTACATGAAGCAATCAAGTATTTATTCTCTAGCGTGTTTTATGTCAAAAAAACTTCTTTTAGACTCAAAAGGTGAAGTGTAATTATATCATGGGTTACACCACTCAAAAGCTTACCTACTAAATTTCGAAGTTTTTAGGAAATTTGACGACTTTCTTCTCCAGTGGGGAGTGAGGAATTTTCAAAAACTACAATATTAAAAATTTAGGTTTTAATAAATGTTTTGTGTTTTGCGCGCTATAAGGCCCACTGAAAGTGGATTTAAAATAACTAGACCTATCTTATCTTTTAGAAAATTCTATCCTAATTAAGAAAATATCATGGTTTTTGTTTCTACACTAAACCAAATTAGAGAAAACTGCATTTTTTCGGAAAAAAGTAAGATTTTAAAAATGAAAAGAAAAAAAAAATTATCTCCCCAACAGATTTAGATAGGACTCGTTTCTGCGCCATTCTACCCTGTTTAGCATGCAGTATAACCCTTTTTTTTACATTATGTCTGGGACACCCAGTATATTATATATCTAACTAGCTAGGGTGCCCGGCTTCGCTCCGGTAGTTGTGTGGTGGTTTTAATAACAGAAAAACTTTAAAATAAAGGAAATATTGAACAAAATTAGCACTTTCATGAAACTTTTAACATGGTATCAATTCGAGATCTGCAGAGTCCGCCCAAATAAAGAATCCTATATACTTTAAAGGGGGTTGAAAATGGTCAATGAACAATTAATTTTGCAGCAACTTTTTCGAGTCATGCATCGTATTTGATGGTTTCTGTGATTCTGAATCCTATAAGCCCATTCCAAGCAGTCAGCAGATAATAAGTTATTAGATTATAGTTGAAAAATCTATTAGTTAAAAAAAACTATATTTCGAGTACAAGTTAAATGCCGACTACTGTGAGGTCATATTAGATCCAGAAGTTTAGAAACTACCGAAGATTCATAGAAACTTTTTTTAAGACCTTTTTTCCATTTCAACCTCCATTAAGATATCCCCCCCCCCCCGTAATTTGACCGGACTCTCCACCTATTATTACGAAGTGAAAACCAAATTATCATGAGGGCACAATTTTTTCATCATATTTCTTTTTATCCTGAACTATGAGGGGTGAAAAAATCTTATTGAAATAATGCTGTAATTGGAGTTAGTCATTTTGTCAACTGGAATGCTCAGCATACATACTTTCATTACTATGAAAACCATTTTTCATAATTACATACAATAAGAACACTTTAAACTTTTTATTTTCGATTTATAATCAGTCAATTCAGCTCTTCTTTTTTGTTTTATGTCTGTTTTTATTCGCTCACTGTACTACTAAAAAATGTTCACTCATATTGCATTAAATTTACTTAAGTATATGTTATATATTGATTAAATGTAATGTGTTAATCAATTAACCTTCTTATAAGAAAATTAATTTTGTAAGGTATCCAGGCGATTTTCTAATTGATTGCAGAGATGTAAAATCATAATTTTATTTTGAAAGCAAAGGAGAAACTAATTATTTTCGCTTGATGTTTTAGTAATTTAAAAAGAACAGCTGTAAAATATATAACCTTTACAATCTGAACGGAATGAATGAACAATAAACTTTGAGTGAAACGCACCCTAGCGCTTCCTGGTAGTCTGCAGCTCGAACTAAATTTTTCATTCATAAACTCGTATGTAATCTTCAGATAGGCTAATTAAATGGTGCGAGAGGCTTAAAATTCCACTCCTTTTCTCTTCAATTTTACACCCTTAAGAGAAAAACGGAAACCTTCTTCTCCGTTAGGGGTTATGTAGCAACACGCTGACATAACTTTACTAAACGTATGTTGAGTCGTTTATGAGCCTTTTCGGCACGCACATTGTACACTTTGCTTTATAATATATATTGATTATATTATTTGTAAAATAATCAATAAAAAGAATTTAATCCTAAAAAAAAAACTTATATATGAAGAGGAATAGATACATAATTTGTTTTATTTATTAAGTTTTTTATTTGCCAATCAACAGGCTCGTCGGCCATAAGACTTCACACTGCCCAGTAAAGTACCGACTCCTTTTATATGGTCATTTAATATTTATTTTTTTATGTCTGCCAAGCAAAACAGGGATCAAGATCGTCTCCATAATTGCAGAGTGGGCACGTTTAGCCTTTCTTTAGTTCTATTTTTATTATTATTGTCCTTTCTTTTATTTATTATTAATTTCTTATCGTTTCGTTTATAAAAACTGATTTTATCATTAGCTGGTGAGTCAAGGAAAATTACTTCCGTTTTGAACGTTTAAATTTGCTTGCGAGGCTATACAATATTCTGTAGGAGGTGCCGCCCTTACTTAACGGTCCTTATTTTCATCTCCAGTTACAACAAACAAAAAGTTGGTGAATTTGCTAAATCATTTTCTGGAATCGTTCCAAGTTATCAGATGCAGTTTACCTTATTTGTGTTGCGTGGTCCAGTGACGGCAGGCTTTTGGGGCGACTAACCGGGCACAAACACTGAGTCGTCGAAAAGTGTGGTTCGCATTGAAACTAACAGGATTTGAAGTCGATAATTTAAAAAAAAAAAATATCCAATCAAAATTTTTATCTGGAATTTTAAAAAATCATTGATTATTTTTATATTTGATACTCATCATTATTTTTGAATACAATTTGTACTGTTAAAAATAATATTTTTCTAGTAATAGTGCAGTAGTAGGTGAAGAATATTGTTATCAATTTTTAGCAACAGAACATCTTTATGCATATGCATAATGAACATCTTTATGCATATGCATAAGACATTTTGGCTTACAAAAAATATGTAAAAATAAAACTGCCTTGATAGATCTTGAAGAGTTTAATTTCAAAATCAGAATATTTTTCTAGTGCTCAGGTTCTTTCAAGTACCCCAAAAACAGAAGCAATAAACGAAAACTTTGGAACAAGGGCCAGTTGCCGTGTCTATAACCAAAAATAATCATTAGACTACCAGGCTAATAACGTATATTGATATTAGAGGTGAGAAATAGTCAACTGTTATTCTTTATGATAGGTTGATTCATAGTCAGGAAAATTTTGAAAAGGAAAAATTCAGCTAATTTTTTTTAATTTTGAAAAGCCAACGTTTCGATCAGACTTGTGATTCTTCATCAGGGCTTCTAAGTCCAGATTGGCCAGTCTTTGTATTAATCTGGACTCAGAAGTCCTGATGAAGATCCACACGTGGGATCGAAACGTTATATATCAAAATTAAAAAAAATTTAACTCAAAATCCTGACTATGAATCAACCTATCTTGTATTGATATTACATTATAACTTATATTGATTTTTTTAAGCTGTTGTTTATACATTAGAGAATTTGTAGTTAGGCACTCCATCCCTTTCAATCTTTTGTTTCTGGTCCTATAGCTAGGTTTATTTAAAAAAAAAAAACATTATATATATATATAGGGGGAGGTGAGGCACATTGAAACACAAACGTTTTTTTTACCCGTCGCACCCCACCTGAGACTA
Source organism: Aelia acuminata (assembly GCA_911387785.2). Classification (NCBI taxonomy): domain Eukaryota; kingdom Metazoa; phylum Arthropoda; class Insecta; order Hemiptera; family Pentatomidae; genus Aelia; species Aelia acuminata. The sequence goes on from OU426980.1 coordinate 2,112,096, forward strand.
TTTTCAATTTTTTTTTTTTTTTTTCTATGTTACCTTAGGATCCAATCTATGTAAGAAATGCGTTAAACATTACTTTATGGATCATGTCTGACCGTGAGCAGCTATTTTCCAAAAAAATAATTTTGTTTCATTTTGTCCCATGCCCGGGGTACAATGAAACAGCTGAAAAAAAACATAATGAACAAAAAACTTTATTCGCCTTCCAGTCGGTCTTTCGTTCTTCTGCTTTAGGATGGCCACAAAATTTTTCAGGAAAGAGGAAAGTTTGACTTTGGAAGAAAGGTGTCATAACTTAATACATTTTTTTTGGTGTTCCGCTCCCAATTTCACACCAACCCGTAAGAAAATAAAAATAACCGACTGCTTATTGCATAATGAAAAACACAAGCGGCAAGATGAAAGACTCGGGGGACTCCATGAAAGGTTTGATTAGGCCCGGAACGCTCTTGTTTCAAGGAACCCCATACGAGCCTTTTCGATGTATTTAACTTCCTACGATGAACGATGAAGAGGTAGGAAAGCCAAAGTCAGGCAAAATATTAAGAGATACATACATAATGAAAAGTTGTAGGAGCAGATTGAATAAAATAATTGCCCATACCTACAAACGACAATCCGTTCGACGATTTTTTTTAGTTTTACCACACAAGACCGCACTTCAGCACGTGGAGTCTGCCACGCAACAAGTCGAAAGGGGACAGTAGCTGACTTTGGAGTCACCCTCACCGCTCGCTGTCTGAATATGGTTGCTCTAGACCTTTTGGTTCGCCCAGTGCACCGACTGTTTCATTGTGCCCCACCCTCCCCCAACATATATATATATATATATATATATATATATATATTAAAAGATAATCTTATACTTAATTAAACTGTCCAAGATTGAGACTAATATTTTGAATTAAAGATTTTTATTTACTCCACCCGATAAGTGTTTTGACGTCTATGAATTTTTTAAAGGTGAACGTTGGAGACTACCGTAAAATGGTACAAGAATGTGTCAGATACACAAATAGGTGTCACCTGTGTCTTTTGTACATGGAAGCGCTGGAACTACGCCACCAATTCTTTTTAATGTATTGTTAGATAATTTACTTTTATTGCTGTTTCGGCTCAGTAGCGGATTCACAAATTTCTTGAGGGGGCGTAATATTGATGGCAGTTATTAATCAAAACCTTCAAAAGGTGGCACATTCTTGTACCATTTGACCGTATTTAACAAAAAACAAAACGAAAACGACGAATAACAACAGAATTTTTAAAAATCAGATCATGGTATACATGATTCAGTGGCGACATGTTCATTGAACCCTTCTAATAATTGCGCATCGCTAGACTCGTTTTAAGTGTTTAACTAATCGATTAAGATTAGATTGTTGTTGAAAGCTAAACAAGTTCTCATTTGTATAAATATCTGTATATATATCTCACATTTTATAGATCTAACTTTGGTATTAATCTTCAAAAAATGACAGGTAAGCATTGACACCTTAGCTCAAATCAATTTTACAAATCAGAGACAACGTCCTTACATGATTGATATATTTAGTTAATGGTTTTTCTTAAGTTATTTTTTCTAATAATAGGAGCAATACCCTCATACCGATGGATAAATAAAAATACTTTTTTAAATAATAATTCATTTATCGAGCAGAACTTTTTTAGCTTATTTTGTTTCTTATGCCATTGACTACTAAATCGAGAATTTCGCGGCTTGTTACATGTTGATGAGTTGGACCAAAGAATCTCATAAAGATTCAAAATTAATATAATATCTTAAAACATTACTGTTTAATTATTAATAGAAAATTTACAATTAAATCTCTCTTTTTTTTTTTTTTTTTTTTTTTTTTTTTTTTTTTTTTTTTTTTCATTTACTTTATTGTTTTTAAATAGTTTCGATGTGGTTGGGACTAGAAATATTTTTAATACAATGATATATTGGATCTTTAAAATATGGTTTCAACGATATTTTATCACTACTATTTGTTGTTCTACTAATAATATTACATCGAATCTTGATTGTATAATTTTATAGACATACTGTTTGGAAAGTTTCAATATTTTGACTGATAAGGATCAGTCGATAATTGTTTCATTTTTTGATAAATATAATAATATACAAATTGTATAGCTTAAAATAAAATGGAAACATTAAAAATTTAAATAAAAAAAAGTTCTTTAACGTGATTATTTTCCTTAAGGTGTATTAACCGTTGATCAAGTACTGGGACCCTCAACACTCTTGATAGATTGTAGTGGTATATTTTTTTCCCCACTCAGCTTACGGAAAACCGCTTTGTACTCAATTTGAGATTATTATATTTAATTATTTATTTTAGTAATTTCGGTGTTTATTCTTTTATATTAATTAAATACACATGTATTGCATGATTCACTTACATTATTTCATAACGGGTGATTGACATTATTGGTGTAAAGTCTCGTTTCAGTCTCGAGTCATATTGAAAGGAATGCCAATTTCTATGATTTTTGTATTTAAAAAAATAAACACAAATAAAAGATTCGTATATAATAAAATCTACTTTATATCCCCAAAAAAAGAAATGAAAAAATAGAACCAACTTCAATTGAAGTTAAAGAACCTAATTGTATAGTGATTTCCATGGGGTAGTTTTTTATTGAAAAATGAGTGGATATATTTTTTTTCGCAACCAATATTCATTTTGTTCGGTGGCGGGGCATAGGAGATAGAGTATTCAATAGATATTGAGGTATTACATAGTTTGTAGACGTATATAGACCAACAATCAAATTGTGAACGGGTTATGACCCATGTGTGACCTAATTTAAAATATGAGTATCATGGCAGCGTTATAAATCAATTAAATGTTTTAATAAAATCTTTTCCATTTAAGAACATAAAATATTACTAAATAGAACTGCTTTTGGTTTAGTGATAGTTTGACCACATCTCTTAGAAGGGTTCAACGTCCCTTGAATCCGCTGTTGTTAGACAAGGAACTTTAAATGGCATTTTGACTCGATTCCATACTATAATAAGAATAATGCTTGTACTTTAGGTACTCAAAATACAAATCCGGAGATTATACGAATAACGGAGAAAAATCAAGCAAATTTATAACTAGATTGCTTTAAACATTTGTATTCAGGGATTTCTATGCGCAAAAAATGGAGAAAAAATACACTGAACTAAAAATTAGTTAATAAATTTTGAAAACTAGCACTATTCAATATTTAAAATTGTTATTCAATCTTTTCACAGCCTATATATCAATATCGTGCATAGTGGCGGCATTGAGTTACGCTGCTAGCCAGGAAGCTGTTTTGGGACCAAACACGTGGGCTGTTCTTGTCGCAGGTTCCAAAGGTTGGCTTAATTACAGGCATCAGGTATTTCAGAATTTATATAAATATAAAAATTATTTGAATTATTAACAGAAAAAGCATTGCAATTGGAATATAGTACTCTAAAGTAATTTTATACTCAACATTTGGTTATCTATGGTATTTTATGTATTTAAAAAAAGATGAATTTTTTTTTTTATTTCAGAAAATACCTATATATTATAGTTCCCTTAGCCTAACTCTTCTTGAAGACTATTCCTCCACATATTTCTGTCCTTTGACTGTTGGTCAGTACATGATCAGACATACTTTCTACTGATTTATTTATCCACTGTGGTCTTCCCCTTTTTCTTCTTCCATTTTCACTCTCGGTATTCAATTTGAATCCATTCTTTTCAATTGGCCAAACCATTTTAAGTGTTCTTCTTTTCCATGATTTCCAATATGTTTCCTTCAACATTCATTTTTTCTCTCCAAAAATGAGAGTCTTTTTTCCTGTCCTCTGTTGAGAGTCCACTTCTCGGAACCATACAACATTATACTATCAACTCGTGTATTATACATTAATCTTTAATTTTTTCCAAGAATATTTCTTCTCCAGAGGAGATAATTCAGCACACCAACTATGTTTTGGCTTATTCTTTTATTCCCTTCAGTGTTTGTGGAGCCATTAATTTCGAATGTAGAACCAACATTAAAATGTTCCAGTCTTCGAGATTTGCATCAAAAAAATTATACAATATCAAGCAATCGATTTTATATTTTACTCCTTTATATACAAGCACGAAATGCTGATATTTTTTGGCTTCATTGAAACACCCTCGGTTTACACTTGTTTCTTGTTTCGTCAAAACCAGTTAATGGATTTTATAATTTCACATTTGAAAATTATGTAGCAGTCCGGTGCGAGAAACAATCAAAAAAAGGTGTAATCGATTTTGATTGGAATTTTCGGTTAACAAATATAAATATATAACCATCACTTGGTATTTTATTTTATTTTTTAAAATAAAATTGTATTACAATTTATATAAACTCTTTTGCATTTAGGCTGATGTGTGTCACGCTTACCATTCCCTGATCAATAAAGGTGTTAATAAGGAAAATATCATAACCCTCATGTATGATGACATCGCATATAATCCAGAGTAAGTAATGAATTATTATCAATATTATAAATTATGAATTAGCTCCTGCAAAGCTCCTCAACACAACCTCATTACATCACAGATCAGTAATTCCCTGATCCATGGAAACCATCGATGATTCTTATACACAAAAGAGCTAGCAGAATATCTTCTTAATGTGATAATTCTCTTTTATCGCTCTAAAGCAAAATCCTGGAAAAAACTCATTTTAAAACGTCTATCTTCCCGTTCCTATATATATTATATTCTCATATATATTAATTATCATATTATTCTCATCTTTATATTATATTCTCATCATGTAATCCCAGACCATCAGTTTGGATTTTGATACATCCGATGAACTCCAATATAATAATAATATCATCCTAGTAATATGCCGTGTGGTGTAAGTTGTCTCCTTTGCATTAAAGCGCGTGATGTACAGCATGAGAGTCTTTCTCGATGTCGAAGAAGCTTCTGATCAAGTTTGGGTTGAGTCATCTGGGCCTCCATTAAAAGCTTAGTAAATCCATAATACCTACGTACTTCCCACTTATTCGTTCTACTTCATCGACAAATTGTTCAAAGTAAATCATAATATAGCACATTCAAACATATTTTCTTGGTCTCTCGGTGTTACTCAATGTAACATTGTCGGTCTTACTCTTTACACACTATATACACCTAAGGTTTATATTCATCCACATTTTATCCAAACAGTATTATACTGTCATACTTATTGATGACACAAGTGTACGATCAGCTAATAATTGCAGCCCATTGCATTCCAAACTCTCCAATAACACACCAAAAACTTACCATTTCCTGTTATTTACTATTCTTTCTTGTAATTACGAAACTTCTTGTTTGCATCATGGATATAAGGAAAGGTTTCTATTGTTATCTTGAGGCGTAAAATAAAAATATGTTTAGTTAACACATTCTGTGTTAAAGAATTTTTCAACAACACTTTTCTTCGTTGGAGTTAGTATATTTTGATGGTATTTATTCAAAAAGATATTTATGATTTAAATAGTTTCGAAATCGGTATACCAAGTGATAATATACCGAAAAGTTTCACGGTTTCGCCAGCATTAAACCTGTTCCCCATACTCTACAAACCAGAAAATTCTTCTCTCTTTATTGTTAAGTTCTAAAATTGCTTGAGTTATTCCCTTTCAAGGCAGATTAGCTATTTATACTAGAAGGGGAAGGTCGTTTAAGGGAATTAGGACGTCCCTTTCTCTTTCCCTTCTATCTAAAAAACTGATACTTTTTCCAGGTATGAGATTGACGTTCTCGCCATTAAGGAAAATTCTTAGCAAGGCAAGGGCCTTTGCTTCCTGATTAACTTTCTCATTACCTAGATTCCCTTTATGTTCAGGTAACAATAGACTCGATAGCATATTTGCATTAGGACACCACTTGTGAGAATCAAGATCTAGAAAACATTGATGGACTAAATGGGAAAATTCCCTATCTGTCACACTGTCAGTTTAACAAAAACTTCTTCTATATCAGGACTAAGGTAAGGCGCACATTGAACTGTGCCACGCAGGCGACGCAGAGCAGAGCAGAGAAGGCGGCACGAAACAAAAAATGCGTCGCACAGTTGACCGCGCACATAGGAGAGCAGTTTCTGTGCCGCAGTTTTCCGAAGACTGGGGCTTTTTTAGTTAAAGTATGTTATATTTCTTGGATTTAAGCTCACAACCTGATTCGGATATTGAGTTGGAAACAAAAAAAATTGCTATAAAAAAGTCGTGGTAAAAAAGATTGTGATAAAATGAGTATATAGAGAAAAGACCAGGTCACGAAAGAATTTGCACACAGCATTTTCTTAAAATAACTATTTCCATCTGAGTCTGGTGAAGATCATAATTACATTGAAGTTATATTTAGTCTAAGAGATCCAATGCTTAAAATAAAAACAACTTATCGTGATGTTTAAAATCAGGTAATGAGAGGTCCGGCTAAGCTCTAAGTTTGTTGAAGCTTGCTCCTTATATCATATCAGGCTCAAAATCTTTGCGTGTACAATGCCTCTTAAAATCCTCTTATACGATTTTAACAACATAATATCATTAATAAATTTTCATTTAGTCAAACTAATAAATTTTCATTAATTTCTTCTTTATTTTTATTTATTTCTGATTTTATTGATTTGATTAATGAATATATTGTTCACTATTTTGTATACTTTTAATTTTTTATAAATATTTACTTTTGTTTTTTATGTAAATTTTATCTTTCATTATCCACCAATACTTTAATTATTTGTCCAGTTGTAATTTTATTTTTTGTTCTAGTCAGTTAATTCCTAAGGGATCTCGTCTCAGAATATCAGAATCGAATAATCGCGGTTTTTGATTTTTTAAATAACAGTTTTTTTTTTACTCAAATATATTTAAAAAAAGGAGAAATATAAATTATTTGTTTTTATTCAACATTTCCATTAACTAAATATCCATGAAGCCTATCTTTTTTACGGTGAAATAATTCAGTCAAATTTTCCAGGGATCATAACTTGTTGAATCGTATAATGAACTTCTAATATCTATTACTTGTTTTTATATTTTTTAACGTGTCAGGGTAAGAAGAATAAAAACCTAACAAAAACCGGAATAAAGTGTTACAAATAATATAACAATATTAAAACTATTTAAGCAAAAGCATCTACTTTTCGAACTTCAGAAAGGTCCTCATCTAAATTTTAATAAATGTATATGTTCGGTATTTTGATTTTATTTTATTTCATCATACATAATTCCCTTTTTTTTTTTTTTCATTTCAATTTGAATTTGCCACCTTAACTGTCACCGGAGATAGCAATCGCTGGGCCAACAATTGGGTTATCAGTGGCATCATGATGGCATTTGGACGGGTTTAGAATTCCGGGGTCAGCCATTTTTTTTTTTTTTTGGGCACTTGCTTTCTGGATGTTGGATAGTAAGCATCGTCGTGTATGTTCCTCAATTCGATTCTGCCGCCGATGGTTTGGTTGGTACCTCTTGGGTGTCAATTTATTACAATTTCCTGCCTCCTGGGTATGAAATTCATAATTATTTTGAAGTTTTCTCTTCAACCATCATTGTCCGCCGCTGGCCGCAAAATTCAAGAAGGACGAGCAAGAGGAGAAAATTTCCTTCATCCTAAAACGTTCCTTCAATGTCTTTTACCGATTACTTGAATGATTAAAAGGCAAAAATTATCCTCATTTCACCCTTGCGAGAAATTCAGAATCAGCGTACAGCGTAAGCTTGGTAAGTTGCATTAAAGACTTATTTCATTTTTTTTTTATTTTACAGTTCATTTAATTGTATTAATTGCTTTTCCGAGCTCACCAGAGCGAAATAATTTTTTGTCCCGTTTTTTACGTTAGTGACATTAATCAGAATAATTTTATTTTTTCCCCTTTTTTTATTTTCACTAAAATTATCGTACATCAAAATCTACCAGAGGTTAAATTTTTGCCTTTTAATCATTCAAGTAATCGAAATTCCTTGTTTTTTCGTGTTTTATGGGCGTTCATGGCTAATGCTTAGTTCGTTACAGATTATTCAATTAACGATTCCTACACGAGGCTTGCCGGAAGTCCGCCATTTTTCGGCCAAAACCAAGCCTTTTGCCCTTTTTTGAATTATTTTAATCGTCGAGGAAGGTTACATTGTGTTATCCTTGATTGCGTATTCCTGATTTTGACAAAACAATCTACCCGGATTTTGAATTTTTTAATTTATTGTGACTATTTTGATAAATTCCCGATTGTGGAGAAATATCCTAATTTTGATTTGTCACTTGAAACCAGTTTGGCCGGGCGATTGCTTCTCTGCGTCAGTTCAGGCATTTTTTGTTTAATTTTTTTCCCTTTTAATTGGGTATTCTACGATCTTTTATTACTTAAATTGTATTTCAAGGGACTTTCCCTGATTGTAAATTTTTGTGTAATTATTAAAATGGCTCTTAAACTAACGTTGGCAAATTTTAATAGAATTTGTCATTTGACAAAATCTGTTCTGAATTCTTTGAAGGTCCAAGTGGATCAGTTAGCGAAGTGCTCACCTGTAAGAGTCAAGGGCAAAGCAGAATATCTCAAATCGTCTCTGACTGCCGAAATGAATGAGTTTCTTGCAAACGGCACCCTATCGCAATGCAGAACAGTTGAGTGAAGAGCTTACAGAGGAAATTCTCGTAACCTCCATTGAGGCCATCAGAAGTCTAGCAGTTGAGCTACAATGCACAGTGGCTGCATATTTAACTGTTGGTTATCCCTTAACTTCCTCCACTCTGATAAGTGATTCAGGTTCAATGAACAAATCGAATTTGATTTTACCCAAAATGAAGCTCAACAAATTTAGAGGCTCTTATTCAGAATTTGACCAATTTTATTCCCGATTTGAAACCTTGGTGGATAATTCCCCTCATTTGTCGGACGGTGAAAAATTCGAATATTTGCTGGGGCACTTGGAAGGCACAGCCTTAGATGTTGTGAAACATTTTCCTTTTAACGCTGATAACTACAAGGCCGCACTTAAGGTTTTGAAAGATAGATTTTCAAACACTCGTAGATTGGTCAGCTTTCATGCTAATTCTATTCTTAATTAAGGCAAAATGAAAAATAATCCATTGTCGATGAGAACCTTTCTTGACCAACATTCTGTTCACTCCCAGTCATTGAAAAATATAGTCAGCTCGACCGAAAGTCATGTCGAAGGTGTTATTTATGTCCAATTTATTTTATCTAAACTTTCCACTGTAAGGGATGAATTCGAAAAGGAGGTCTCTAAGGTATCCATTCCCTCCATTGAAAGATTGATAGAAATTTTAAACTCATATGTCAAGGCAGCTGAAAATGCCACCTTAGGCTCAAATTCTTGTTTGAGTGCTGACTCTGTCACCTCGAAGGAGGGCGCATTTAAGAGAAGGGGTTCATTCCCTCGTACTAAGCGCAATTTAAATAAATCAATTTCAACCTTGTCGACTTCGCTTGAGAAGTCAAAATGTAATTTTTGTAATTCTAATGAGCATTTAATTTCCAAATTTCAGAGCCTTTTAAGTCACCAACCGAGAGATAGATATGATGTTATTAAACAAAAGGCGTTGTGTGTGAGATGCTTGACGTCCCACAAGGGTAACTGCCACCCTCCTACAGTTTGTAGCATTTGTTCCAAGGCGCATAACACCTTGCATTTTCCAACTGAATCTATTCCACCGAATAAACCAGACTCTACAAAAAAAAATTTCTTCTCCACAAGAAGCGTCAACAGGTTCCTATGTTAGTTGTGCAGTCTCTCGAGGCTTGAATAGGCCTACAGTACTCATGGCTACTGCACTGGTGAAACTGCAATTCTCAACATCTCAGTATATTTTTGTAAGGACAGTGCTTGACTCAGCCTCGCATGCCAGTTTTGTCTCCGAAAATGTGGTCCAAACCATGAAATGTGCTCGGACAGCCAATCGTACCATAGTATCTGGGATAGGGCGAACGCCCACCCAAGTTAAGTGTCAATGCATACTTTCAACATGCACCCTAAGTGAAGAAGTTGTTTTCGAAAACCACACTTTTCTAATTTTGCCCAATATTACTCTGGACACCCCTCGTGAGTGTGTTTCACTTGATGTTATTGAAGCAGCTAAGAATTTTGTTCTTGCTGACCCAACATTTCACGTTCCGTCCAAGGTGGATGTCTTACTCGGAGCAGATATTGTGGCCGCCTCTCTCCTCGGATCTGTCACTACCCTGGAAAAGGATATGCCGGTGGTTGTGCTTACAGCCTACGGCTCGGTATTGATGGGAAATGCTCCCACAACCCCACATTTTTGTGCCTCACCAATGAAAGTTTTCATGACGTGCCTGGTGCCAGTCACCACGTTTCTCTTGTTGGTTCTCTGAATACTTCTTTTGATAATGATTTGATCGACACTGTCAAGAAATTTTGGCCTCTAGCGGAACCTCCTTAGGTAAAACAGCTTTCAATAGATGAAAAGAGGTGTGAAGAGTTTTTCATGCAAAATACTACTCGTTTAAATTCAGGGCGATATCAAACCCGACTAACATTCATTGAGAATGGCCAGAAGTTGTTGGGTGATTACCACAAAACTGCTTGGACACGTTTAAGGGCGTTGGAACGCAAATTCGCTACCAACCCATCCTTTAAAATTCTCTACAAAGATTTTATGGCCGATTATCTGGCCAAGGGTCACATGAAGCTCATCACTGACTCGTCATTTCAACAATATTTTATTCCCCACCATGGGATATATAAAACTCATGGTGATACATCTAAAATAAGAGTGGTGTTTGATGCGAGTGCTGCTACATCCACCTCTCAGTCGTTAAATTCGGTGTTGCTTAAAGCCCCGAATGCATTAAACTTGTTGTATGATGTTTTAACTTTGTTTCGTTTATGTCAATTTGTTTTTGTTTATGACAATGAACAAATGTACCGTCAAATCATGATTCATGAAGATGACATGCCATATCAATGCATTCTATGGCGTGAAGAGCCATCGGAGCCTGTAAAGGTTTACGCCTTAGCTACTGTTACCTACGGCGTAGGTCCAGCCGCCTTTTTGGCCATTGCGACCTAAAGAAGTTAGCGTCAGACGAGCGTTTGAATTTTTCCAATGCAGCAAAAGTTCTTTTGAACAAGATATTTGTGGACGACATCAGTGCTGGTGGAAACACACTTAACGACACCCTGCTTTTGAGGGATGAGCTCATTGCATTACTAATATCTGGAGGTTTTGTCCTCAAGAAGTGGTCGAGAATTTGCCGCGACCTAATCAAAGATCTTCCACCATCCCATTGCGTGGATGATGACTTGGTACGAGTCCTAGGGTTGGTCTGGGATCAATGTTCAGATTCTTTAAAATATCCTACCGACGAATTAATCCTATCAGCTGAACAGACGCATACTAAGCGTTCAGTTCTTGCTCAAGTGGCGAAGTTGTATGACCTATGTGGTTTTGTATCACCTGTTGTACTCAAGGCAAAATGTTTTTTACAAGGACTTTGGCGTTGGAATCTAGATTGGGACACACCTCTGCCGTTCAACCTTAATTCTGAATGGATCTAATTCCAGGAAACTCTAACCAATTTAAACCTAATTTCAGTTCCCCGTTTATTGGGAATCTCATTGAATGTCCAAATTCACGGATTTTGTGATGCCAGTAAGGCAGACTATGCAGCCGTGCTTTATTGGCGCCCCACGATGCTGAATCAGTGAGAGTTAACATAATTGCGTCCAAAACCAAGGTAGCGCCATTAAAACCTTTTTCAATTCCTAGAAGGGAATTATTAGCTGCCCACCTTTTGGCCAGACTCTGTCATCATTATGCCAACCTTTTAAAATCAGAATACACCATTGATGATGTTTTTCTTTGGACCGATTCTTATATTGTATTGGACTGGATCCGTATAGAGCCTTATTTGCTCAAAATGTTTGTAGCCAACCGAGTCTCAGAAATTATTTGTTGGACAGAAGTCAAATCCTGGCGACATGTGCCTGGCGTTTTAAACCCTGCCAACATGGCAGGTAGAGGAGTTCCTTGTCCTTCAGAACTCTTATCACCTCTGTGGTAATTCTCTGGTCCTCCGTTTTTAAAGTTTCCAGCCGAGGAATGACCTTTCATGCCCCGCGCAGGAAGTTATGCAGAAACTGATCTTGAATATAAGTCCTTTTCTGTCAGTTCAACCATTGCTTCAACTGAAAATCTTTTCGAAACTGTTTCTTCATGGTCCAAGGCAGTACGAATTATGACATATATATTGAAATGGCGTTTTCACAAGGAGTTTGTTAATTTTCCATTGGTACATTGGCGTAAGCTCGCAATCAACTATTTAATTAAACACGTTCAAGCAACCTTGTTTAGTTCCGATATTTATGGCAATGCAAATAACAGGCAGTCCCGAGTTGCAATCCAAAGGTTAAACCCCTTTTTAGATGAAGCAGGAATTCTCCGGATTAGAGGGCGACTGATCAACTCCACCTATGCAAAACCTCTGTGCCCCGCATTGCTGCCGAAACACCACCATTTGGTGCATCTTTTGATTGTTCATTACCACAATTGGCTGGGTCATGCAGCTCCATCTCAAGTGCAGTTTCAACTTTCGTGGAATTATTGGATACTTTCAGCTAGACAAGTCATTAGAAAAATAACCCACCAATGTGTAAAGTGTTTTAGTGCTTCTCCACGGCCTGTTTTTCCCTTGATGGGCGATTTGCCTGCTGTGAGAGTGAATCCATCACCATCCTTTTCACACTCCGGAATGGATTATTGTGGCCCATTTTTGATCAAGCCTTACTCGCTTAGAAAGACCCCGACAATTAAGGTTTACCTGTGCATTTTTGTGTGCATGGCAGTCAAGGCAGTGCACATCGAGGTCGCTCCTGATTTATCGACTGAAGCTTTTCTAGATGTTCTTAAACGTTTCATTGCTAGACGTGGCATCCCTGATCGTTTATATTCTGACTGTGGAACCAATTTTGTTGGCAGTCGCGCATCACTAGATAGAGAATTGAAAAAACTTCTGAAGGCTAATACAGAGTCCGATTTAATTAAGGAATTTCTCCTAGAAAATTTTGTTCAATTTGAAACAATCGCTCCTCATGCTCCTCATCAGGGCGGTTTATGGGAACGTGCTGTTCGATCTACAAAATTTCATTTAAAAAGAATGGTTGGCAACCACATGCTCACACTCAGCCAATTTATCTCTTTGACCACCCAAATAGAGGCAATTCTAAACTCCAGACCTTAAGCCCCATGTCGGCTGACCCTGGGGATTATGCTGCGCTCACTCCAGCTCATTTTTTGATTGGTCGACCCATTTCTATTGGGTTGATGCAAAATTAATGCAGGTTTCCTTTATTGCGATATCTTAATTCCAATATTGTAAACAAAGCAAATCCTAACATTGATCATTATTATACCAAAACAAACCATATCTAATACCCTCTCTTTCACCATGAATTTGATCAGTAAAATCGTTTTGTTCAGTGTGTTCAAAGGTCTTAAATCTAAAATGTCGAAGTACGATTTTCGTCAAATTTATTTTTACGAATTTAAATTAGGGCGCAGCGCTGCGCAAACGGCTCGTAATATTAACGAAGTGTGCAACGAGTGCACGGTGCAGCGTTGGTTCCAGAAGTTTCGCAGTGGAGATTTCGACCTCGAAGACAAGAAAGGTCGGGGCCGTCATTTTGCTCTTGACAACGACCAGCTGAGGTCAATAGTGGAAGAAGACCCAACCAAAACCACCCGAGAAATAGCGGTAGAACTCGGCGTGAACCAATCCACAGTTGTACGCCACTTGGAAGCAATTGGTAAGGTAAAAAAGTTGGCCAAGTGGGTGCCACACCAATTAAACGATCACCAAAAAAATCGCGGCTTTGAAATCTGTTCCATGCTTGTGACACACAATAAAAATGATCCATTTCTCGATCGCATTGTGACTTGCGATGAAAAATGGATCTTATACGACAACAGAAGGCGTTGTAGCCAATGGCTGGGCAAAGATGAACAACCAAAACCTTTCCCGAAGCCCAACCTGCACCCAAAAAATGTTACGGTCACAGTTTGGTGGTATACTGCTGGTGTTATCCACTACAGCTTTCTCAATCGAGGTGAGACTATAACTGCTGACAAGTACTGTCAAGAAATTTACAACATGAATCAAAAATTACAACGTCTTTGCCCAGCATTGATGAATCGGAAGGGACCTATCCTTCTCCATGATAACGCTAGACCACACGTCGCACAACCAACGCTACGACGACTGCACGAGTTGGGCTACGAAGTTCTCTCACACCCACCTTATTCACGTGACTTCTCTCCTACAGACTTCCACTTTTCAGGCATCTGGATAACTTTTTGAGGGAGAAAAATTTTCAAAACCAGGATGAAATTGAAAATTCTTTTCGTGACTTCATTGAGTCCAGGGATTCAGATTTTTTTTCTGGTGGAATAAGAAAGCTTGTTGAACGTTGGCAGTGCATTGATTCAGATGGAAATTATTTTGATTAAATATATAAAGTAATATAAAGTTAAAGTAAAGATATGGCCTATTTTCAATGAATATTAAAAACCTGCATTAATTTTGCATCAACCCAATATCTTACCCCAACAGGACTTAACCGAGTGTGGGGATTGTTCCTTAAAACATTTTCGCTTGATACAGGCATTGCTCCAACACTTTTGGAAACGATGGCATTCGGACTCCACACAGGCACCTGAAATAGAAAATGATGAAGATTTTCCAAAGTTGCCAGCGCCCACTATCCCTCAGCAACCTTCTACCTCTACTGCTACCGATCACCTTCAACAGAACATCAGAACACAGCTAACGAAAATCTATGTCAGGAAACAAGAGCCATTTCGTCAGGTTCCTCAGACCTCTAATCTTAATCCCCAGACGTCCAATCCTAAATCACAACCTCCGCGTAAGCAAATCCCACCTCATCATTTACCCATAAGGGTTAAATTACCGCCAGAAAATCCTCCGCCAGCACGTTCCTGACCTACCTTCCAAAATAATATCCTTTCAGAAAACACTCTAAATCCACCTCCACGTCCTCAATGACGTGCTCAGCCCACACCCAGCATCCCTTGTCACAATACCTATCCACCGCAAGTCCATGATCCTTTTCAAAACCCGAATCCAATCGACTTAAAATCAATCCTTGCATCATTCCTGTTTATTCTACAAAAAACCATCAAACCGCTCATCACTCTTTTGACCAGACTCCTTTCAGAATTCCCTATTAATCCCCCACGACGAGCTTAGCCCCTTAGTGTCGTTCTGTGGAATGCTAACGGACAACATAACCACCGCGACGAACTAGACATTTTCCTTCATGACAATCACATTGACATTGCCCTCATAACTGAAACCCACTTTACAAAACGGTCATACTTTTACATACGGGACTACATCACTTACAGATCAGATCATCCTGACAACACTTCCCACCTTGGTTCTTGCATCCTTGCCCATAAATCCTTATCTCATTCCCTTATTCCTTCCACTCCAACTAACAGCCATTCAGGCCACATCGATATCAATTACAACTGATTCTCACCATCTAACATTCTCAGCTGTATACTGTCCTCCTGGCAAAAACCTCTCCCATAATCTTCTTGAATCCTTATTCCATTCCCTCGGACCGCGCTCCATTGCTGGAGGAGACTACAACGCTAAACATCAACGATGGGGTTGTCGAACATCCAACTCACGTGGTAACATCCTATCTTGTGTCACATCTTCCAATAGCTATTCCTGTCACATCCTCTCGCCCAATAATCCTACCTCGCTCAAAAAACGTCCTTGTATCCTGGATATATTTGTCACCTCTCAGATTTCCTCTTCCCATACCACTGTCCAAATCCCTGGAAGTCCTTTCATCAGATCATAGTCCAGTCTTGCTTTTATTACATTCAAAAATTACTACCAAGCCCTCTCTCCCTACATTGATAGCAGGACGAGTCAACTGGGGCAATTTTCATGATGACCTTGAAAATGAATTAGACTTGAAAACTTCACTCAAAATAAGAGTAGACATTGACAAAGCTATAGAAAAACTCACAATATCGATATCAAGCAGTATAAAGGATAACACCTTAATCAGTAAAAACAGTAATCTGCAACAGACTAACTTGCCACAGCATAGTCGATCCTTATTAAGAGAAAAACGAATAGATAGTAGAGCGAGATCGAAGTGGCACAGGACTAGATATCTTTCAGATAAAACTCATTACACCAGACTGACTAACAAACTAAAAGCAGAAATACGAAAATTCAAAATTTAATTAACTTCACCGAAAATCTCACTACTACTGACAAATCACTATGGACGACCGCGCAAAAGATACTTAAGTACAAGGACTGTAATCATCCCCTCCTTACTGAATCCCAATCCTGGACCAGAACTGATGAAGAGAAGTCGCAAGCATTCGGTCAATACCTATTCAAAACCTTTAACCCACACCCTGTTATCCTAAATCCACATACCCTAGAACGTATTGAAACAAGATTGGACTTTCCCCTCCAAATAACCCCTCCTCCTAAAATATTCCACCCTTCCGAAATAGCCTTTATCGTTCAAAGATTACCTTCCCGCAAAGCTCCTGGACACGACCAAATTGCATCCGATATCTTAAAACGGCTTCCTAAAAAAGCAATATTATTTTTAACCTACATTTACAATGCTGTGCTTCGCACGACATACTTTCCTAACCCCTGGAAATTATCTGTAGTCAAAATGATCCCAAAACCCCAAAAACCACCAGAACAACCATCCTCCTATCGTCCTATCTCTCTTTTACCTATCATGGGTAAAATTCTGGAAAAACGGCTTTATCCTGTCCTAGACTCAAATAGTATAATCCCAGACCACCAGTTTGGATTTCGAACATCCCACTCCACTATCCAGCAATGTCATCGTGTGGTAGACGTTGTCTCGTCTTCATTGGAGCGCGGATTGTACTGCACTGGAGTCTTTCTGTGGAACAGGCATTTGATCGAGTCTGGCATCCGGGACTACTGTACAAACCCCGTGAATTCCTACCCCCCCCCCCCCACTTACTTCCTTATTATCCGTTTCTACCTAGCTGACAGATTATTCAAAGTAAATCACAATAATGCATACTCTTCCCTCTTCCGGCAGTCAGGTGGGGTTCCTCAAGGTAGTAACCTCGGTCCCATCCTCTACACAATCTATACAGCTGATATCCCAGCACTGTAATTACCACACATGCTGATGACACCTGTGTGCTATCAGTTAATAATGATCCATTCATTGCATCCCAAAACCTTCAAGCTCACATAACAAACCTTAAAAAATAGTGTAAAAAATGGAGAATCAAAATCAACCCCAACAAATCCCATCAAATCACCTTTACTCTCCGACGTAAACCTAGAACCTCCTGTATCCTTCAATAATTCACAAGTGAATAATTGTCCATGTTGAACAGATCCGTTACTTAGGACTCCACCTCGACAAACGTCTTATTTGGAATCCCCACACAAGATTGAAACGACAAGAAACCGCTCGAGGTTACCGTCTACTACAAAAGTTACTGGACAAACGCTCAAAACTACCAATCTACTACAAAATTTCCTATATATGGCAGTAATAAGACCTATTTGGGAATTTGGAATCGAGCTTTGGGGCTCCACCAAACCTTCTAATTCCTCTCGTATCCAATCCTTACAGTCCAAAATCCGTCGAAAAATCCTTAAAGCTCCCTATTTCGTAACAAATAAAATAATCCACAAACACCTAAATGTTCCATATGTCGCTGATTTAGCCCGATCCAGATACCAGTCCTTTCATAGTAAACTCCAGACCCATCAGAACCCACTCGTATCCACCCTCGCTTCCTCCTCTATTCCAGATAACCCTCCAAGGCGTCTGAAAAGAAGATAGCCTAGAGATCTTTTAAGTTGAAACTAGTTGAGCGCTATCAGTGGATAGTTCCTCTGCATGCTTATTCAAGAGATTATTTTCTTTTTTTAGCACATTTACTTAATGTATCATATGTAAATACAGTTGTAAATTTCAATAAATATATATATAAAAAAAAATAACATAATATATTTTTTTTAAAAAAATACTGTATCTTTAAAATCGTTTTTTTTTTTTTTTCTCCTATACTTATCTAGAACACCCTATATTTACAGAAGACCTACCTAGTTTCATTAACCTGCTTAAGAAAGAAGTAGAATTTCACAAACAATAATATTGAATGATAATAATAGGAATTAACATAATCAAATATCGATAACTGCGTCGCGAGTGTCTCAATGTGCACTCGGCCTTAGGCGAGTACCTCCTGAGAGAAAAAAGTTTACAGAACTTCATGGGTTTGAAGTTCCTTCAATCCCAATACAACCAGACTCCTGCCTCATCCAACATATAGTCCAGACCTCGCACCATCGGATTACTACTTGTTTCAATCCATGGCCCATTTTCTTCAAGGGAAAAAATTTGATAATTTTGCGTAAGTTGAAAATGCGGTCCAAGAGCTCTTTGACAGCCATCCCCAGGAATGGTATCAGCGTGGCATCGAGCAATTGGCTAGCAGATGGCGTATGACGGTAGATAACAATGGACTATACTTTGAGTATTAATTGTATTTTATATCAAAGAAATAATAATACAAATATTTGGTTAAAAAACGGTCTTTTTTTTTTACACCCCATTATATATTACTTCGTAACCGAGCACTTGATAACTGTTAGAAGTAATCGGTTACGAAAGGATAATTGTGATAGTTATATAACTGAATAATGTTCTCCTTTTTTTTACTTCTTATATAACACTTTTTTACATATCAAGCCGTGGTCTATTTCCCTCTATTCACAATACCAGTGATATATGTTTAGGATAAAAAAATATGTTCGTGAACGTTTAAAAAAAAATCTGGTGCGTGCGCGCAACACACAACTTTCACTTACCAACTTACTTCAATTAGAAATTGATGTTTTTTGTTAATTGCCACCTCTCAAAGACACATTTTTCCACATTCATTTCTTATCTTTGTTTTTATTTGCTCTATAAAAAACACTAATTTTTTTATTATTAAATAAAAGTTTTTACTTGTGGTTATTCGGCAACGCAAGCATAATACTCCAGGTCATCTGATTTTATAATTCTCTTTTATGAGTTGACGGAATATTTTTCGTTTTTTCTCCTCTATATGTTTACTTGATTTTTCATTTTTCATATTTAGCCATTACTTATTTTTAGGCGTAATGAGAGACAGTTAATGTTTCCATATAAACAAAAACAATGGTACTTTACAGGAAAACAAAAAAGGCCCCTTCCCCATTTAAGCCCCCTCAGAATATTTTAATAACGATAAAGCTTACCTGATATTAAAGAACACCTTATTTTCATTAAACATGGCGAATTTGATCAAAATCATTAAATCCGGTTTTGAGGTAATCGAAAGAAAGGTATAAATTGGAAAAAAAGTTATGAAATAAAGTGCCCCCTCCGTTTGATCAATTTTGATGAAATTTTTATAGTCATATCTCGGGCATATACATACATCAAATACCCAGTTTGATCAAAATCGTTAAAGCCGTTTTTGAGTAAATGAAAAAAACACGTGAAAATGATACAAATTTATGAAATAAAGTGCCCCCTCCGTTTAATCAATTTTGATGAAATTTTTATAGTCATATCTCGGGCATATTAATACATCAAATACTCAGTTTAATCAAAATCGTTAGAGCCGTTTTTGAGAAAATCGAAAAAAACGTAAAAAGTTATTAAATAAAGTACCCCCTCCGTTTGAACAATTTTGATGAAATTTTTGCTGTCACATCGCGGGCATATACATACACTAAATACCTAATTCCAGGTTCACAAGGTTTATAGTTTTTGAGCTAGTCTGTTCACATACACACAGTCACACACACGGACACACACTCAGACCATTTCGCGGGACTTGGTTGTTTGGACTCAGGGGACCCCAAAACGTGTATTTCCGTTGAAAACCGGAAGTCGAAATTTTTCACGATCGCAATACTTTCCCTTACTATATATTTCATATATAGGTAAGTGAAAGTAAAAATAAATAAATAAATTTAAATTTATTTACTACTATTGATCGAAAAGAGGCAGAAATAGTGCAAATTGACCAAACCTTCAACTTTTTAAAGTAATTTTGATGTAGAATTGCTATTTTGTTTATATCTGTATTTATTCGGATCCACCAGAATAATCCCAGATTGCATTACATCACATTTAACTGGTTGTAGGATCTAAACTATTTAATTTTTTTTAAAACTATAAAAATTAATTTATGTTTCCAAAATTTTATTTATAGCCAGTTTAGTTAATTTAACACATAGCCAGTTTAATAATTAACACATCATTTTAAAAACATATTTTTTTTTATTATTATTTTTTTGTTGAGTAATTAGCCCTTACTCAATTCTGGAGAATGGAAGAGAGCAACCTAACGTCGCACACAGGGGTATTTGTCCCTAAAAGCTGGCCCAAACCCGTTTTTTGAAATTCGAAATTTCTGGTAAATAATGACTCGAAGCTCAAGTAGAGGGTCTGTTGGATCATGCAAGATGATTTTTATCTCTTCCAGGCCCTTAATCCGGCGGCTATTCTAATTCCAATCTCACCTTACCCTTTACCGCTTATGACCACATAAATATTAGTCTACAAAATATATTAATTTTCTTTGTTTTTACTGAAGTACCGTCATTATCATATGATGGATAGTTCGAGGCGAGGTGTGTACTTGTTATCCAGACAGTTATAATTTTTTTGTATTCAATACTATTATCAATATCTTTTTGTTTTTTGGTAGGTAGATTTTAGAGCTAAAAATTAAGTTCGAAGGTTAAAAAGTTATACTTCTGGTCATATCTGGGCAACTAAATATTTTTTATGATAATGTGTAATTATCGTAGATTATGTTTCATGAAAAAAATTCTGCGGATAGCTGCGGTTGGGAGACTTATAATTTTTTATTTCAAAAATGTCAATTTCATTAATTGATAAAAAAAGTTAAATTTTGTTATATTTTCATTTATATTTTAGGATCTTCAGGAAGAATAATAATAATCTGAGGGGAATTATTTGGCATATTTTTAAAGTCGAAAGCATGAGCTTTTAAAAACAAGAAGGAATTTGTGGAGTCTTTTCTCATTGAGAAATATTTTAATAGCCTAGAGCAGGTGAAAGAGCATAAGTTATCCATTTTGAGGCATGATTTCCAGTTAAGATGGAATGCTTTTTCAAGCAAAAGAAAAGTTTTTGAAACCAGCAACAAGGAATGGCTAAGTGGGACAATATCAATTAAAATCTCAAGATCTAGTGGACGCCCTGAAAAATCATTTGGTAGTTTAAGTGAAAGAAGCGAGAAGCGCAAAACAGAAAAACTAACATCAACTAGCACTGATATGAAACTATATGATATAACGCCACTTTTGAAAATACGAGATTTTGGAGATATCAATGCGTCCCATGTTCTGAAGGATCTAACAAAAACTGCATCTCGTGCAATGAAATATAGGAAAGCATTTAAAAATATCATTTTGTCGGAAAAAATACCTGTCTGCACTGGAAGCTTTATATATATATATATATATATATATATATATATATATATATATATATATATATATATATATATATATTGACTATTGGAGGTTCTATCAAGTGGTCATTTTATAAATTTAGAAATGTTTTCTAAATTTAATACGGATACGGAGGAAATTTACGTAAAATTTTATCAATGGTATCCTATGACACCAACTATTCACAAAATTTTAAACCAAGGTGTTGAAGTGATAATGATCTCTCTGCTTCCAATTTGTCTTTTCTCTGAGGAAGCAGCAAAAGCCCGAAATAAACATTTACGGGATTATAAAATTGCTAGCAAATTTTCCTGGACAGAGTGCAATTGGGATGTAATTAATAGAATAGTATTGACATCAGGTCCAGTTATCACAGGTATGATAAGTTCAAGAAAAAAGGTATCAGGTGCGTAAGGAAACTTTGGAAATGTTGTCTCCCCCACCCGACTTAAACGATACTGGCGATTCCAAAAGTTCATCAAGTGACGAAGAAAGTGAATAATGAATAATTAAGTTTAATATGCATTGTTAAGAAATGTTGTCGTTTTTCTTCCTGGGATATAAATTGTGTTTCGAAGTGGTATTGAACAATGCTTAATGCTGCATTGGAATTAGGAAAAAATATTATTTTTCCTAATCACCACAAATTTTTATTTTTACCTATTTTAATTTTTTTTTTAAATAATTGTGATAGATAAATGTATCATATATCTTTATTAGTTACAAGTATATTTCATAGGTGCAATGCATAAAGAGAAAATAATATGAACATAATTTGTAAACCCATGGATAGGCATCACAGTCGGTAGAGCAACGTTAACATTTATTTTATTAAAACTTTTACTATAGAATATTTTTTTCACTGAAAAAAATATTTTTAATGTCTATTAAAAATATAGAAGCCATTTTGAGGACGAAAATAATTACTTTTGAATTAATAAAATGGAAGGAAATAGTTTTGTCCAGCTTTTCGGGTCAAATACCCCTGTGTGCGTCGGTCACTAGAAAATGGGTACCTCACCCTTCAATGGTTGCGGCTATAGTAGTAGTAAATGTTTTTATAATTATAATAAAGGTATATTTTTTTTCCATTATTTTAGAAACTTGTATAAGGGAAAAATCTTCAACCGACCTAATGGTCCTGATGTGTACAAAGGCGTAGTTATTGACTACAAAGGAAAGGTAAGTAATTAAGATTTAATTATATGTTCACGGTATAATAATAATAAATGAGTGATTCATTTGTATTTCATGCATTTAAAAAAAAAAAACCCACGGGGGATTTTGAATTATTTCAAGTCTCTGTGAGAGTAATAATGTACATTAATGACTGTAGCTGTAACGAAACATGTGAAAACTTTAAAAAATTTGAAATAAAAAGTTTAAAAAAAATTCTTCCAAGTGTAATCCAGATCCGTGGTTTATATGGGATAAATTACTTTTATAATCACTTCGTACTTTATAGACTTGAAATGAAACTTCATGAATCAGCCAAGATCAATTAAACTTTATTCATTAGAAAGCATTCATTGGAAATGCAACCTAAGTAGAATTTATTAATTACAATTCGACAGAAAGATCTCATAAAAATAATAAACACATAATTATATTTCATTCCCTCCCAATTTCAAATTAGAGCATGGCCCAAATTAATTTTGTCTTTCCAATTCATGTGTATTACCATTAATTGGAAAATCCATCCATGGAAATATCAACAATCAAAATCCATGTTAAATTAGTTTCAACATAATAAATAAATTCTCAATGAATAACTTAGCAACTGTTGTTTTATATTTTTACTTTCACTTACCTCTATAGTAAGGTAAAGTATTGCGATCCTGAAAAATTTCCATTTCCGGTTTTCAATGGAAATACATGTTTTAGGGTCCCATGAATCCAAATAACCAAGTCCAGCGAAATGGTGTGTGTGTGTGTGTGTGTGTGTGTGTGTGTGTGTGTGCGTGTGTGTGTGTATGTGTGCGCACAGACTAGCTCAAAAACTATAAACCGTACGAACTTGAAATTGAGTATATGTAAATCTAAATTAGCAGAACATGCCATTAACCATAACCATACTTTTGATTTTGAGAACCCCTCCGTATTAGCTAATCTACCCAACCATGATAAACGATTCTTCTCAGAATCCATATTCATCCATCTGGGAAAAAATAACCCTGAAACCATAAAGTATATAAAGAGATAATTTCAACCACTTACTCTAACATCTTCCGCATCCAATCCTAGTTTTGATTTCATATATGTATATCCGTAATTATCGATGATCCTATATGTCATTATTATCTTTATTATTATATAACTTCCTTTTTTATATATTTTTTATTTTTTATATACATTGTTAACTTGTGTATACTCTCACTTTTATTTTATTATTGAGTCCATATATAAACAATGGTATATTATACCATCTATATTGTTAGTTTTTACAATTTCTTTTATTTTACACTTAGTCGTCAAATAGCCTCCCACATCAATAGTGTTGGGTTTCCCCGTTCTAAACCCTTTGAAGTCGTCAAACTAACCCCTACCACCTTTCATCTTATAATTTTATATATATTTTGAAGCAATAGTAAAACATTTATGTTGTGGAAATTTACAGTGATTTATTTTTTTTACAGCAGATTAGAAGATTTAACTATTGAAATCAGATAGGGTTAAAATAAACGGTCCATTAAAACCACCGCCGGTGACCGAATATAGTTCCCCTAACATTGTACAATACGAGACGATGGTATAAGAGATAAGAAATGTTGTGACCCGCTTATCAAAAGAGTTTGCCCTATATATCATAAAAATAATATTTCGTCCCCAGCATAACTTTGTACCAATGTCCGGAATAATTGAAATTTCTGTTCCTTGATCATGAGGCAAATGAAAAAAAAACAGGGAAAAAAAAAAAGAAACATTTACAGTTCAATTCTTGATCCATTGCGTTAGTGTTTGCATAAGAGATGTTTAATTATCTTAGTGTTGTCATAAAAATAAATCTTTCCTGGTTTTCAATCAAATATTGACTAATCAGCAAAATGTTTAATTTGTTATGTCAAAAAATGACTTGCATTATGATTGTTTCTAAAAGGCTATCCGATATGTGTATAGGTTTTTATTTCTGTATATATGTTTTTATTAACATTAATAATCATTAAAAAATCAGCTTTTTGATGGGGAGCAAAAAAGTGATGAATACCAGTCGGAACGAAAAAAGTTCATAACTATATGCCAATTTAAATTATTACTATTTCTGGAAACTAAAATTTAAACCACGTGTAGAATACGTGCGTGACAAAAATAAATGAGAACTGTAGGGATGAGACCACGTGTCACTAAGAGACTTGTGGGACCTACCAACAACGTGATCTCTTTAAAGCAAACAACAAAATTTTTTTTTATTATACACTCTTGAAAAATGAGATTTATCGTTCTAATATCAATTAGCAAAAAAAATTGAGAAACATAAATTTTTATAACATAAAATTATAATATTAGAATAAACACCAGTAGGAGGGGGGTACTTTATCATAGCGCATCTTTCAGTTTATTGACAAATTCTCATATCTATGTGGTAATATACAATATCAAATATACAATTATTTATATATATGATATTTAAACTAACACAGATTTTAACAAGTTGACGATTGTTTTAGTGTTTTGAATGTCGTTCAATGTAAAGTGTCGTTCCATATAAAATCAAACTTTTATACACAATACTGAACCTGTAGGTCTTGGATTCTGATAATTATTGGGTTATTTGTTGCATACATCAATGTAAAGGAAAATAAGATATTTTAGATTTTTGGACTTGAAGATTTTTAAATGCGACGTGTTGTCGGAAAACTGACGGAATGTATTATTATAAATTTTATTTATTATATATTATTTATATTATATTATTATTATTTTTAATGCATTAATATAAATAATACATTAATATTTAAAAATTTTACATGTACATAATCATAAATAGGAAAGTTAATGAATTATGGGCAAATCAAATTTCCTTTTCCTAATAATTTTTTTCAGATTTTTCTGGGGGGTAGGGGATGTTTATTTTTCTTCACTAGAGGGGAAGAAATCTTCAAAATGACAACTCTGTCATTGGATACAATTCGAATAAAACCTTTTAGATATCCTATGTATTAAGTTACACTCTCCGTGCACTCTTTGTCCATTCATAACCACGGTATAAATAAAATTCAAGTTTGATATCGAATTTTTTATATGATATTTTAAAATAATATTGGTCCTTTGGTACTGGTTTTGATAGAACATAAATCTTCGGCGTGGTTATGAATGGACAAAGAGTGTAGCTGTGAAGCAATAAGCTAGTAGTTGAAATCGATTTATCGGAACAGATTCCAATCGAGTCAGTCACAAATAGGACAATTAACAACCTACTTAATCATCATAGATCAAAAGCTTTTGATTGGCCCCAGATATATGGGTCGAGTAAAGATACTTTCATTACCAATGAACAACTGTTGTTTAGGACAACAAAATTTTAAGATCGGGCCACATAAAAGGCTTTTCGTCTTATCAATGAGTGTATGTTTACGTGTAACAGTCACTGAGTATAGAATAAGATAGAGATGCCTTCCCAGGCAGAGCCCTGGCTACGGCGCACAGTGGGGCAAAACGACAAAAAAGTGGAAAAAACTCTATATCTCGAGAACAGTTTATCCTATCTAGATGTAAATTGTTTTATTCGATTGAGGATCGACAATTACACTAGGATTGCAACTACAAATTATATTATTTACGTATATATAATTATAAAGGAAACTTAAGAACAGATATTTGAAATAATTAAAAAAAATAATTGAACTTACTTTTAACTTAATTTAGATTATTTTACTTTGATTTAACTCAATATTAATTTCAGTTTCCTTTAATGTAGCATTTTTTTTTTTTTTTTTAAGTCAGCTAATGTCTTGCAACTTTGTATGGGAAAATATAGAGACCCTTGTCTTTAATTGCCTTTCTCATCACCTCATACTGATATTTAGACTGTTTTGACTGGATAAAAACAGTTAAAACAGAATCATTGCCGAAAATTGAACTTTTAACTATTTTTCTCTGGGAGGAGGCTGATGCAGCCTGATTACTTATAGGTGTAATATTCGATTTCATTGAGTATTACACTAATCGTATTATATTTTAAATTTAAACTATGATTATGTAGGTTTGTGGGGATGTGATTCATGTATCATCAATATATTCTCTGATGCATCCTGGTCCTAGATCAATCGCTACCATCTTATGCTAGGATAAGGCTTTATCTGTAATCATGCTTAATTTTATGTGAAAAATTTTCGCTTATATAATGGTTTTTATTGAACGGTTACTGTATAAAGCGGTTCGCCTATGTTTGCACACAATGGCTGTAAGACATCGATCAATAAAATGTGCCGCAACAAGCTCAAAATATTTTTATAAGGAAAAAAAATGATAATATTACCACCACGACAAAACTTAAAATTTCTGCTTAAAGGAACTTTCTGATAAGAAAGGAACAAATCGTTTTTATTTTTTGACTATTAATGAATGAAAACCAATAAAAATTAACTCCAAAAATGAAAATTGGATTTTAGTTGTTTTTTTTTTGCACTAAAATTTTTTTCGCGCCACGAAAATTTTCACATAAATGACAATAATTACCAGACAGGCAAAAAAAGGCAAATGATATCAGAGGAAAATATTCTGTGATACATCCCGGTCCTAGATCAATCGTTGCCATCTTAAGCCAGAATAAATTTTCTCTTATTTAATTGTTTATATAGGATGACTACTGTTATAAAGTGGTACGTCTGTATATATATGCACATAAAGGCTGTAAAACAACTATCACTCAAATGTGCTGTAACTAGCTCAAAACATTTTATAAAAAAAGAATGACATTATTACAACCACGACAAAACTTAAAATTTTTGCTTAAAAGAAATTTTTGATAAGACAGGAACAAATCGTTGTTTATTGTTCTAGAATGAAATGTTTACTTTTCATAATTAATGTATAAAACCATCGATGTTATCGACATAGTTGGTTTTTCATATTCATTTATTGAGGATTCAACTGTTAGGACCCAAACATATTCATACATTGATGTCGTTTCCATAGGATATACAGAGAATCGTATTTCTGCCAAATATTTTAAAAGATTTTGCGAGCTGCTGCATTAAATAAGTAATTCAATTATGATACTATGGTTTTGCGTTTTCATATTTTATTAACTTATTTGAAGTTGAAAATTTTACAGAAACAATAAAGGGTAGGAACACAGGTAATTTATCCATGTTAAATACACCATCGATGTTAAAAACAACTTTGTTATTATCAAAACATCGATGTTAAAACATATTTGTTTCGTCAAAAAGATCGATGTTAAAACCAGCTTTTTATTATTTTATTTTTTTTTTCTTTTGGCTTTGTGTTTATACACATCTGCCACAAAGAATTAAGGTCGGATATGAGATTCAGTTTTCATTTCATTTTTCTTATTATTATTATTATTATTGTTGTTGTTTACCTATATTTCGATTTGGTGGTCAAGGACAAACTGAACTATACTGTCTAGCACTTCAGTCTTCTTAATGTTTGATATCAGTTGGCTCACCCTTGTAGCATTATGAACACCAACACTTGCAGGTGCGACAATACCACGGTGGCTGACCCGGATCATATAATACTTGCATGTCAATTATATGAACGAGGAAGAGAAAAGCTCATGGAAACCCTGATTTGTAACAAGGTACCGTTTCCCACAAGGGTGAAAACCAGCTTTGATATTGTTAAAACATCGATGTTAAAACATATGTATTTGTTTTTGTATAAAACATCGATGTTAAAAACAACTTGGTTATTGTTAAAACATGGATGTTAAAAAATATTTGTATTTTTCCAAAAAAAAAGATGTTAAAACATATTTGTTTTTGTTAAAAACATCGATGTTAGAAAAAACTCGGTTATTGTTAAAACATATTTGTTTTTGTCAAAAATATCGATGTTAAAAACAACTTGGTTATTGTTAAAACATTGATTGTAAAACATATTTGTTATTGTTAAACCATCAATGTTAAAAACAACTTCGTTATTGTCAAAACATCGATGTTAAAATATCCTTGTTTTTGTCCAAAACATCAATGCTAAAAACAACTTTGTGAAACCTAAACTTCGACGTTGGGGGAATATATATTGTTTTTTGTCCAAATATAGATGTTGAAAACATATTTTTTTTTTTCAAAATCATCGATGTTATAGCTAAAACGTCGATGTTAAGAGCATATACATTGTTGTTTTTTGTACAAAACATCAATGTTAAACACAACTTTTTTAGCGTCAAAACATAGATGTTAAAATATACTTGTTTTTGTCCAAAACATCGATGTTGAAAACATATTTGTTTTTTTCAAAAACATCGATGTTAAGAGCATATACATTGTTGTTTTTGTCAAAAACATCAATGTTAAAAACAACTTGGCTATTGTCAAAACATTGATGTTAAAATATCTTTGTTTTTTTCATTAACATCGATTTTTAAAACAACTTAGTTATTGTTAAAACATCGATGTCAAAAGCATCTTTGTTGTAGCTAAAACATCGATGTTAAGAGCATATATATTGTTGTTTTTTGTCCAAAACATCGATGTTGAAAACATATTTGCTTTTTTCAAAAACATCGATGTTAAGAGCATATATATTGTTCTTTTTTGTCCAAAACACCGATATTACAACAAATTTGTTTTTGTCAAAAACATCGATGTTAAAAGCAACTTGTTTATTGTTAAAACATCGATGTTATAACATATTTGTTTTTGTCAAAAACATCTTTGTTAAATCATCGGTGTTAAGAGCGTATATAATATTTTAACAACAGTTTTTGGGCAAAACATCGATGTTTCTTTAAGAAGTTATCTTGTTAGATAATAGTTGTCTAAATAATAGAAAATAGTTCTCACGACTTTATAGTCCTGATTACCTCGGTAATGTACATTTTATTGGAAAAATTTAATTGTTATTGTTAGTTAATTACTTACGAAAATTAAAACTGATAAAATCAAAGTTATGGCAATTGACCAAGGAAAATGGGAAGGAGAGAAAAAGTTATCAAAGTATTTTATTCATTAAAAAAATATTATATTATTATTATTATTATTATATTATTATATTATTGAAGATTGGAAACCATTGCTTATATAATCTTCAATTTGCTGACGACCAGGTTCTCATTGCATCAGAGGCGGAGGATGCAGAGTATATGATGAAAAAAATCCTTCAGGAGTACTCACGATGGGGCCTGGAAGTTAGCAAGGAAAAAACAGTGTATATGGCCTGTAATGGTCAAGGCAAATGTCTTAATATAGATTCATGGATCCTGAATCCCGAAGCGCAATTTAAATATCTAGGGAGCTGGGTGAACGCTGCAGGAACAGCTGATACGGAAATCGAACGAACTATAAGCGATGGAAAGATCGTAATTAGACTCTTGAACTCGGTGTTATGGAGCAAGACAGTGTCCTTGAGAACCAAAAAAATAATCTATAAATCGTTCCTTGAAAGAGTCACTCTTTATGCAGCCGAATCATGGACGATTAAGGAGAGTCAATCAAAGAGACTCTTAGCACTGGAAATGGACTTCTGGAGGCGATCATGTGGGGTCTCCCGTCTTCAAAAAGTACCAAATTTAGAGATTAGACAGCGAGTCAATCAAATGGAAAACATCCTCTATACAATAGAAACAATGAGGCTAAAATGGTATGGCCATGTTATGAGGATGGAAATGAATCGTTGGCCAAAAAGAATGTTGAAATGGAGACCAGAAAGGAGAAGGAAGAGGGGTCGCCCAAGGAGACACTGGATGGAGAACATCGAAGAAGCAATGATGAACAGGGGACTGCGTGAGGGAGACTGGGAAGACAGAGGAAGGTGGCCAACTATTATTCTTGGGGACAACATATGACATAAGTTGTAAAAGTTGTTAATAAAAAAAAATTATTATATTATATATTAATTTATATAATTTATATAGTAATAATAATATTATTATAATATTATATTATATTATTATTAAAGATATTATATTATTTTTACTTTATAAAAATTAAGAAAAAAGAAGAATAATGATAGCTACAATATTTGGGATGATAAAAATTTAATTATTTTTATTTACAATATAAAAAAATATGTACAAAATATAAAAAACAATTATTAGAAATACATACTTATTATACATATTACTGATCTTTAAATGGAGGACCCGAGACTGTACGATGTCAGGTACTAGTTAAAGATCCCCTATCCTAATTAAACCTGGATAGGTAAAATTTAGGACTCCCACTTTATCATCGTCCAATTTTCCTTAGCACCATAAAGGGACGTAAAACAAACAAACGGTCTAACCAAATTCAAATAGTCATTCGATATATTCTAAAACATTTCATTAACTCATGCATTTAAAAATGTATAAAGTAATGATTCACATATCGATATAGTTTTCAAATATAACTAAAAATCAAATTTCTCACTTCGATGTTTTTAATCATTGAATAAAGAGAAACGATTGCCTTTGAACCAAACACTTAGATTTGTAATAATTTTAAAACCAATAATTAAATATTTATATATTGCAGGGGCGGATCCAGCACGGAATTCGGGTGGGGGTCATCACCCCCGTGTTTCATAATCACGTGGCTTACAGCACATTTTTAATGAGATTATTATATTGTAATAACAAGGGCTGCCTTCTAAACAACCAAAAGTGTTATGTTTAGGTCACAGTAACATCCTAATTACATTATTTGTTTAAAAATACAAACAAATTGAAAAGCCAAAATATTTGGGGGATCCACCCTTGATATATTACTCATCGCAGAAAAATTAAAAAGAAAACTTATCACACAATGTTTTACAATATACTTATTACTAAGGATTAGATTTTTCAAATTTGATTTTTTAAACATAATTCAAAACAATTTCTAAACCTCAACTGGTTCACGAGCAAAGTTTTGTGCAAAAATTACCATGGCAGTTCTTGAAAATATGACGGAAAAAAACAACAGTTTTATGCAAGTGATTATTTAATCATTTCTATGAGTTAAAAAAGAAAACTGTTTAATCTTAATATTGATCTATAAAGGATGAAATCTAAAATTTGTTTAATTCGTTTTAATAATGTAAGAGAGAAACCTTTTTTTTGCCTACATTTACTAGGTACATCATCAATTGAATTTGGTACTTTATGCGGTACATTCCATCATGATTTTATACTTGGAAATGGTACTTTCGAATTATTTCAACACTTGTACCGCGGAATCGTCCAGTATACCTAAGAAAGGCAATAGTACCAGTTTGAGAGTTTTTTTCTGATGTGAGAGGTTTTTTTCCCAATAGCGCCCGACATCTTTGTCAAACGTTAGAAATGTTACGTCCTCAAAGTTCTGTCCGAGAGAGAGAGAGAAAGAGAAAGAGAGAGAGGGTTACACGTCTATCTTCAAATTAACTATACATCACATAAGGGAAATTACTGAGAAATGATACAGGTGGAAATCTTGCTTGTCAGCTCCCTAGCGGTTTAAATAAAAATAATAAACCAAACTCCGCAGATGAATAAACTGCTATTCAAAAGATAGCATTGGCGATAAATTCATGCGTCTTATAAGTATTCAAATTCAAAACTCAAAATGGATTTTCAACTCCCCCACATTGTAAAATTTCCGAGAACTAATGAAAAAGAGTCAGTGAAATGAATATGTTGACATGACCAATGGTATGTGTTTGGTGGCGCAAGTGGCAGCGCGCCGTACTATTGATACGGAAAACCGGGTTTAAATCACGACCAAGGCCAATCTTTCCTCTTTACGATAAAACCTTTTAACAAAATATATGTTTAAAAAACCTTTACATTATATTTTGTTTTATCATATATGGATAATCATTGAAGCCTTAAAGCGTATTTCTATTGCTTTGAAACGCTTATAACGCCAATCCTGAATAACTGAAATAGGCCCACTGACCAATATATATATATATATATATATATATATATATTCTTCAGGAGTTTTTATTTCCTTTTCTATGGATAATCTTCAAGATATGAAACGTGGGAGGTTTTCAGTCACGTGCTCGACTACAGCTAATATTCATTTAATCTTTCTTACTTTTAAATTATTTCAAACTAAGATAAAAAACATTTGTATTGATGATTAATGGCTCGCCAAATATCATTTCAATTTCATATAATATCATAAATATTTCAAACAATTGGAGAAAAGCAAAGGACAAATAATATTTAAATTTCTGAATTAAAACGAAATGGTTACTTTAGGGTTCTTCCTGTTACTACGGGATCTTATTTTGATAAAATCAATTTATTGATATCTATTATATATTTCCAATTGAATATACATGAAATTAAAAATGTTAATAAATACAATGAAAATTTTCTTTTTCTCTTTTAAAACCACAAACAATTTATTTTATTCCTTAAATATTATCCTTAATTTTTTTTCTTTAAATTATTCATTTATATATTAATTCCAATTTTAACGTTTAATTTTTTATTTTTTGTCATTCTAATAGTGGATTTTATTTATCATACATCATCAACTGAAAAGAGTTCCAGAGAGTAAGAAATAGAACTGATCTTCTAATGCGCTATGTATCTATATATATATATATATATATATATATATATATATATATATATATATATATATATATATATATACATAAATATGTATATACTATATATATACTTTTTATTGATATAGATCAATAAGTAAAATACATTTTGATTGGAAGTACACAGTAAAATTTCACGATTACTTTCCTATTTATGCCGTTCTTATGTTCAATAGTTAATAAGAAATTATAATAGACAAATAATTATCTAATGTTTTGTATACTCCTACTTACAGTATGATGAGAAACAGTGGCAGATTTGTTCGGAGGCTATACAAATACCAATTTCTTCTCAGAAATCGCTTTCATCACTTTTTTAGCGAATCTAGTAGTATGAAATATATATATAATGATACAAAATAAATAATCAATCAATGGAACGAAAAATATAAATAAATAACCGATTTTATCTCTCGTCAAGACGGAGCGTACCGATAGGCCTTTGGGAAGCAACTGAAGCCTTCCAGCAGTTTTAACCCTCTTCCCCCACCTCTTTCCTCAATACTCCAGCGTTTTCGAAAGTGGTGTATATATATTTGTGTGTAAAGCCTGGTGCACACGGACGACACTTTTCTGAGATCCGGACTATAAGCCTATAGGCTTATAGTCCGGATCGCAGAAAAGTGTTGTCCGTGTGCACCGGGCCTAAGTGTGTACATAATGGCTATATATTCATAATTATTTCTCTTTATTGCTTTTAAGATTTTACATCTTGTAGCAAGGAGTTCTCCAGGCATAAATGGTATACATACAAATAAATTAATAAGTTTTACATAAAAAAAAAAAAAAATATATATACATAATAATAATAAAATAAATAAAAATATATATAAATGAACAAAATTAAGTTTACACTGATTTGTATCGGAATAAAAGAATAATACAGAGGGCGAAAAAAACAGTATTATACATAACTAGGTAATGAAATAAACATTCATCTTCTTCAGGAAATTGCTCCTCTCCTTCCATAATTATATATAAGTAATATTACATTTATAAAGATAAGAACAAGCAGACATGTATTTAAAAAGTATATGTACATCTTAGACA
Source organism: Aelia acuminata (assembly GCA_911387785.2). NCBI lineage: Eukaryota > Metazoa > Arthropoda > Insecta > Hemiptera > Pentatomidae > Aelia > Aelia acuminata. The sequence continues at coordinate 2,146,407 of OU426980.1, forward strand.
AGTATTTACCCATCAGAAGCTATATATTTATATATATATATATATATATATATATATATATATATATATATATATATATATAGATATATATATGTAAGAAAAATAAATCAAATAATTTCCATTGAATTAATTTCAAAAACCCTAAAAATAAAAGTTATTCGTACATGATGAAGCTTCTTATTTTTGTACTTTGTTTAATATAAATGAAAATATTATTAATTTTCTTTATATTGTCAATAGTGAACAAATCCTCAAACATTAAATCGGGACTGAGATCTAGATTTATATAAAATGTTAGAAATTGGGATCTTATGGGAGCTAATATGGGACATGAAATAAAAAAATGTTTAAGGTTGTCAGGTTCATTACTATTACAGAGTGGGCATTTTGAATGGGGATCAAAACTAAAAATAGATCCGCTGATAATTAATCTTTGAAATTTATTTCCTGCTAACCTAACCTGAGAGATTATTCTGATTTTATTTAAATGACAACGAAACCTTAGGTAGTCTTCACCAAAAGCAAGATTTGATAGGTTCCTGAAATGTATGCTGTAATTTGATTTAGAAACAATGTCTATGTCCTTGCTAAAAGGTGACTGTCCAAACTTGTGATTAAGGAATCCTTTCTCTTCAACAGAATATTTGGATCTTGACTCATCCATACATCTTCAGCTCCAATAGAAATCATAATATTTTTTAATTCTGAAGCCCAATTAAATGGAATGTTTCTGTTTTCAGCAAGTTCAACAGCCTTTTAAAACAAATCAAAGGTAATCTACTTTCCTGCATCCTAAGGATTTTATACCACCAGTTTAATGCCCGTTTAAAGATATCTAGTTTTAAATGTCTGCAACCAGTTTCTAATCTCATGTATGAATTCGGGGTATTCCTAGGAAGCTGTAGAAGGCATTTCGAGAATTTCAGTTGGACTTTCTCGACCACATCCCCATGATGCAAACCCCAAACTTCACTTCCATAAAGCAATGTTCCTGTAACAATAGACTGAAAAAGTTTAATTTTTGTTTCCCAAGAGTCACTTTTGCTTTTTATCATTAGTTTGAAAATCTTTGCTATTGCTATATGGCTTTTAGAGGCTGCAGCATCTGCAGCTTTGCTGAACTTAGCCGAACCTGAAAACATAATACCTAGATACTGATACTGCTTTGCATATTCCTATAGTTCATTATTGTAATAATTTTTTTTCATATTTCTCTTACTCATAGAACCCCTGTGAAATGGCATTATAACGGTTTTTTTCGTATTTAATTGCAGAAGATTCTCAGTGCAGTATTTTTGAAGAATGTTTATTTTGAATTGAACATCTTGAACGGAAGTAGCCAGTATAGCAATATCGTCTGCATAAAACAACATCAGGATCTGTTCCAATGAATTAATGAAAATACCTTCTGCTCCATGGTCAATAAAAAATTGTTTCATATCAGAGACATAGAGTGCAAATAGTGATGGACTGAGTTTTTCACCTTGTAAAACGCCTTCGGACACTGGATATTCCTTCGTAAAGTCTCTGCCTTCAGATACATACATTTCAGCCTTTTCATAAAGCTTCATTATAAGTCTAATCATCTTTGGAGATACTCCTATTTTGTATATTTTTTGTCATAACTTTGGGTGGGGTACCGTGTCGAAAGCTCTTTTAAGATCTACGAAAATAATGAAAGCATGCCTATTTTTATTTCTGAGGTATATGTTTATTACTGAAGAAAGGCAGAAGATGCCATCAGTACATCCTCGACCAGGTCTAAATCCAAATTGTTCCTCAGGAAGTATTTGATTAGTTTCTATCCAATCTGAGAGTCTATTGTATAATATCCCAGTAAATAACTTAGTCAGTACATTTATAAGTGATATTGGCCTATAATTGGCTGGGTCTTTTGGTTCTCCTTTTTTAAAGATCATTTTGACATTTACTTTAGACCATGGTTTTGGGATCCTCTCTTCTTGAAGAACTATATTAAAAAGATTTAAGATAAAGGTGAACCAATTTGTTGGTAGCGCTTTATAACATTCATTAGGAATATTGTCTGGACCTGGTGATTTGCCATTTTTTAATGAGTTAATTACTTTACTTAATTCTTCATTAGCAATAGGACTGTCGAGGGTTGGATGTAGAGGACCTGAGAGCTGCAACTGATAGTTATTGAGGAATTTCGGTTTCATAATACTGTCCAAGTACATCTCCCAGCGATCAATACCAATGCAAATATTCAGTCTCTTTGGTCTAAATGAATTAATTATTTTCCAAAACTCACTCGGATGCTTTGAGTTATATATTTTATCTTTCAACTCAATTTCATATGAAGAGTCCACGGAAGAAAGGGGGAGAGTCAATTTTTTCCGAATTTTAGTTATATACATATAACTTGTTGTTCGTCTAGATGAGTAGAATATGTTGGTGAAAAGAAATAGTCAGAAAAAATGACAGTAGGTTGGTTACAAGGGATGGAAAGAACCACGTACTCGGAAGAAAGGGGGAATGTCCACGCGGAAAAACCTAGAATGGGGGAGAGTCATGTTAGAAGTTATATGGATTGTGCATTAATATCACCATTTCATCAATAAAACAGGGAAGAAAGGGGGAGCGTCCATGACTATCCTCCTTTCTGTTATGTTTAAATTGTTTTTATTTTACTAAAACATTTTTTTTTTAGAGCGTGATATGTCTGTTTCTGGCAAATTTATTATTTTGGCACGCAAAAAAAAAGGAAAAGGACATATAAAAAAATTGAAGAAAAATGATAAAAGATACGTAAGTAATTAAAGATCCAAACCTAAAAACTGGATTTTCTCGGAAAGCACTCCAAATGACATCCCCCCTTTCTTCCGTGGACTCTTCATATATTTTCTTTTTTTTCTTTATAAGTTTATTGTGAGCTGTTTTAGCTTCCCGGTACATAGTGTGCTCCGATTTGGCAAAGGCTGATTTCTTTAATTGTTTAAATAACTTGTTTATATTTCTTTTGGAAATCTTACATTCACTAGATAGAAGATAGATAGATAGAAATAACGTTTATTCAGGAAAAAAATTATTTAATACAAAACAAAATAAGAAAATATCAAGACGTAAATAGACAATGGACGCAAGTCCGTCTGTCGAGATATCCTAGCTTGTTATAAATATAAATAGGTTTCAAATATATAACAATAACAGAAGATATGTGATAAGTGGTAGTAATAAAAGCCAAATAACAAAAGAAAAATTATTTGATACTGAACTGAACTGACATATATACTGAAAAACTCTTCGTATATAAATGGCCAAATTATAAAACTAGCTATAAGCGATTTTTTTTTTCTTTTCGACTGACCTATAGGGGAATCTATTTCTACTGATTATATTCATGAGTAATTTCTTGTCTATATTTTGTTGCAATTTTAAGATACAGAAATAGATGGTGGTTGCATTTGCCGTTTAGGATATCTACGGTTTCTTCCATATTCAGAGACCGTTTTCCAAAACAGTTAATCCTGATTTCATTTCGAATGGGGCATATTGAGATAAAGTGGAAGGTGTTTTCTATTGTATTGAGGTTGCACATGGTACAGTTATTTCTTTTGTCCATTGCAGGTAAATAGTTGAGGTTCAGTAGTTCTCCTCTTGCTTTAAATATCATACCAGGACTTTTCCAGATTTATTATTCTACTCGAAACTGTTCTAATAATTCCTGTAGCTTTGGCGGAATATTGGAAAACATTGATAATATGTTCACTTATTTCTCTTCAATAGATGCAACTCTAGAAACTTGAGGAGAGACTGACTGGACAAATTGATAAAACAAGTTTATATTGGATTCATTAGGACGAACTATCTCAATTGGAGTACATGGGTTCGCGATTCGACTGACAGTATTATTCGGGTTCGGAAAAATATTCAATTCTAAGAGACAAAGGTGATGATCAGAGGCTTCAGGAATGGGACAAACCCGGAAATCACTAAATGCTGACAATGTATGGCTATTTATCCAAACTAGATCAATTACACTAGCCCCATTATTACCAATAAATGTATGATTCCCATTATTATCACTAATAGATCTACCGTTACACAAGATAAATCCTTCAGATTCCATTAAATGAATTAGTTTTTTACCTCTTTCATTAACTATTTTATCTTGAGATTTTCTCTTACCTTCTAGATTTAAACCCTGGAACAATAAATCGTCATATGAATGCTATATATTCATAATAAAAATTGTGGCGTCTTGCGTCCAAAAAAAATAAATGATAGTTTATAGATTAAATTACAATTATATCAAAATAAAGTTTACGATCCCCTCTCCAGGACTTCAAAAATTTGTTATAATTAATAAATCGATAATTAAAATTTATATACTTCACGTTTCATTCTCTTCTCATTTAATACACATAAAAATACATTAAATGAGTATTTTTGTTCATATTAATAATCATTTCGGTGCGAAAAATGGCTATGTATCTGGAAACAAGGAAACTAACAGGCTCAGATGGCACTAAATCTATACCGGGATTTATCGCCCAAATTTCTCCAACAATCTTCTTAGGTATTTCCCTTGGTGAGTGTCGGCACCATTGTCGGTCTTCGGCTTTACTTATTCTTAATTTCTAACAACAGGTTTATGGCCCCAATAACTTCCAAGGCGGTATTTCCAGGACCTTGCCGCCTTCAGGTAAAACTGCCACCAGGTTTGAGCATATACAGTACTTTACATATTATCATTTTATTTTAAATAATTTATTTTTGAAGAGAAATGATTTGGCTCCGCCGGGGATTTGGAAGATTTGGCTGGCCGGGTCACGCGGAAGACCCGGGTTCGATTCACGGCGGAGCCAAATCTTTTCTCTTCAAAAATAAATTATTTAAAAAATAGGTGGTTACCCACAATAAAGGTTAAATTAATATAAAATAATTTAAAAATTGACGAACGTCAAGAGATGCCCAAAATTGGACAAAAATTGTCCATCTCCCGTAAATATTCGCAAAATTTGCGAGATCTTGGGAGAGGTGTCAGTGAAGAGGAAGGATTTGGCACCGTTTGGAAGCGACTCCGTGATGCAATGGTTAGCATACCGCGCATGTCACGCGAAAGACCCGGGTTCGATTCCCGGCGGAGCCAAATCTTTTCTCTTCAAAAATAAATTATTTAAAATAATTTAAAAAATAGGTGGTTACCCACAATAATGGTTAAATTAATATAATATTATCATTTTCAATTATTAATCAAATTGAATTGACCTATCTCGGCAGCATCCACAATTCATAGCAATATCACAACTAACAAACTAATAATCATCTGAATAATAATTAGGTACTATAAGTATTATCCGCATTTCTTCTTCCGGGTTTGACCATGTAACAGGTTTCTTCACTACCAAGCTTTCACACATCTTGCTGTGGGCTTCTTCAGGGCCAATACAAGAATGAGAGTGGAGAAGGGGATCAGTAACTTATAATCTTCCGTCGGGGGCGAAGTCTGTGTTCCCATTGGCTAGCGCCCGAGGGGGCGTGGTCAGGTGGAGGGGGTAGGGGAGGGGGGATGTCATCAGCTCTCTGAGATATGTTTTGTTGTCTGATGTTGTTTAGTGCAGGGTACCAATTTTTGCTAAGTCTGTATCCGTCTTCTTTGTTTATATTATTTGGTTGTTTTATTATTTCTATAGCTTCCCTGATGGATCTATGGTGGTAGTTGTCAATCCTTACTATGGCTTTGGTGTCTTCAAAGGCTATTGTGTGTTGTGTATTGTAAAAGTGTTCTGCTATGGCTGATTTGTCTGTTTGTATTTTCTTAACTGCGGCAATATGTTCTTTCAGTCGTGTGGTAATGTTTCTTCCTGTCTGTCCTATGTATTGTTTACCGCATGAACAAGGGATACTGTAAAGTCCAGGTTTGTTGAGTCCAAGATTGTCCTTTTGGGTAGTCCGTAGAGTCTGAGTGGAACTGGGTCGGATCTGGTAAGTTTCTTAAGAGACTGGTTGTTTTCAGGCAATTTCTTCATTGTGTCTGACAGTTGTTTGTTCGCATGAACAAACATCTGACAGACTACCCAAAATCAACAAAGACAACTTTCCTATGCGGCCCATAGTCAGCTCAATAGGATTACCCACTTACTACATTGCAAAACACCTCACACAAATCATCAAACCACACGTAGGAAACTCAGAACACCACATCAAGAACTCTAAAGACTTCATCGAGAAAATAAAGAAGCTCAAAATTTCAGAAAATAATATCCTGGTGAGCTTTGATGTAAAATCATTGTTCACTAAGGTTCCTATTGATGAAACTATACTATTATTACAGAAGATACTTACAGCAGAGGAATTGGATCTGGCCAAGATATGTCTGAAGACAGCCTCTTCAACGGGAAGTATTACAAGCAAAAAGAAGGAGCGAGCATGGGCAACCCACTAAGCCCTGTCATAGCAGATCTATACATGGAACATTTTGAAGAAGAAGCCCTAAGAAGAGCCAAGTTCAAGAAGAGCCGTCTTCTTTGTTTATATTATTTGGTTGTTTTATTATTTCTATAGCTTCCCTGATGGATCTATGGTGGTAGTTGTCAATCCTTACTATGGCTTTGGTGTCTTCGAAGGCTATTGTAAGGTAGCTTGTCCTCCTCGGTCTCCATGGTAAACTGTATATTGGTGTGTATGTGGTTGATATGTTCAAGAAACTCTTTAAGCTGTTTTTCTCCGTGCTCCCATATTATGAAGGTGTCGTCTACGTAGCGATACCAAACAGCTGGTTTGAACTTGGCTCTTCTGGTGATCCTATTGAGCTGACTATGGGCCGCATAGGAAAGTTGTCTTTGTGGATTTTGGGTAGTCTGTCAGATGTTTGTTCACGCGAACAAACAACTGTCAGACATAATGAAAAAATTGCCTGAAAACAACCAGTCTCTAAAGAAACTTACCAGATCCGACCCAGTTTCACCCAGACTCTACGGACTACCCAAAAGGACAATCTTGGACTCAACAAACCTGGACTTTACAGGTTTACTTTAAAAGCTTCTTAAAGAGTGGATTGTATAATTAAGAATAGATAAGCCTGTTTAGAAACATATGACGATATGTAGTCTTCATTTCTTCTTCACTTCATCACTTTCTTTCCTAAAGAAAGTGACTATATTTATCCAGGTAAATATTAGTATTTGACATTTTATTATTCCAAAATGTTAGTTTTACGAAAATAACATTGGGACCATAGTGTCATAGATTTGTTTTTCTTTTTTAATTTTCCCCATTTCTGTCTTACATCTGTTGTGCTTAATTGTTCCAAGTTTTCAATGCGATGCCTGAAAGTTTTGACAAAGAAATAAATAATATGACAAAGATGCTAAGCTGTCATGAAAATGACAGCTGTCATAACAATGATAGTATAAATAGTTAATTAATGTTATTACTAACCGAAAAACGTAGAGTAAAGTTACAATGTGTTTGCATTTACCAAAACTACCAGCTTTACACGTACAATTACAAGAAAATTGCTTATTATTAATAATAAATTTGAGATCCACTTTTATTTGATGGGGCAATCCTTTAAGATCGCTTGTTTGAAGGCACAAGGCTTGTAAAATTCCGGTTTTTTACTTCTAGGTATTATTCCACATGTAATTATGTGGATTGCATCAAGGATAGCTTGCCCTTAAATTAATGGTCTTTTGAAATTACCAATTATGTCTATCGCATCAACTATGTCTATCCCCGTTGCTTCCGACATTTTGCAAAACTACTAGCGCACCCTATAGTTGATTGCGCCCGCGAATATATATATAATCAGTCCGTAAATGCCCGTCAACAAGTGCGTGTCGTTTCTCTAATAATCGACAATTAAGGCTAGTTTTAGTGCGCGTATTCAGTTCGTACTTTATAAAATTCAACATTAGTACATGTGCGGTATTAATTCAAATATTAGATATATACTGGGTGTCCCAGACCTAGTTTTTAAAAAAAATGTGTAATACTGCATGATAAACGGGGTAGAATGGCTCAGAAACGAGTTTCCTATCTCAATCTGTTGAGGAGATAGAATTTTTTTGTTTTTATTTTTTAAATCTTACTTTTTTCTGAAAAATGAAAGTTTTCTCTACTTTGGTTTAGCGTAGAAACAAAAACGATGATATTTTCTTAATCAGCATTAAATTTTCTAAATGATTGAATGGGTCTAGTTATCCACTAGTTTAAATCCACTTTCTGTGGGACTTTTAACGCGCTAAACACAAAACATTTATTAAAACTTAAAATTTTAATAGTATTTGAAAATTCCTCACTCCCCACTGGAGCACCCTAGAAGCTGTCGAAAAACTGTGTAAAAACTGCGGAATTTAGTTTTTGAATTTCCCTCCTTAAAAAGAATCAGATTAGGCAATTCAGTGTACTTATCAGTTGGTCAGTAATGTGCTGCAACCTACTGGCCACATATGGACCTCTATAACTTCTTTCATTCCATTTATCATGGGGCTTTACTTCACAGTTTCAAATAAATGAAAACAATCAAACATATATGAAATAAAGCACCATGGTAAATAGAATGAAAGAAGTTATATGTGGCCAGTAGGTTGCAGCACATTACTGACCAACTGACAAGTACATTGAATTGCCTAACCTTATTCTTTTTAAGGAGGGAAATTAAAAAACTGTAGAAAAATAGGCTTGTCACAAAGTCACTCCATTAGTCACAATGTCACCTCGTTTTAAAGTACTTCACATTCCTACCAGAGGATATTAAAATTTTCGTTGTTTCTGGCAGTTCAATTCCTACCAGAGGATATTAAAATTTTCTTTGTTTATGGTAGTTCAATTCCTACCAGAGTAATTAAAATTTTCATTGTTTCTGTTAGTTCAATTCCTACCATTAATATTTTTTTTAATCATTCTATGCACCGTTCATTCGTTTTTACACATAATGTTGTATATGTATATGTAATTTTCTTATGTATTCTTGTAATAATTTGATGCTTATAATTCTGTTATGACTTGTGCATTGGATTTTTGGTTTCAAGAAGTTACGTTGTAGTTTCCGGAAGTGTTGAGTCATCCACCGCCAGTTCACCAGTTTCCTAAGTAACGACATTAACTGAAGATCTTGTGCGTGAGTTTATCACAATTCCATGAACAGTGCACTGTAGGTAATATAACCTTTATCTGTTTCTTTTGTTTACATTTCGTATTTTCTCAATAATTGCTTATAAGTTAAAGTTAATGAGTTTTCACATTGTTGTTCATTATAATATTGATAATTATTCATCATTAACGAAGTTTAATAACTGCCTAATACCTTATGTTGTATATATATATATATATATATATATATATATATATATATATATGCTTAATAAGTATATATTTGATTTTACTTTTCAATTGTATTGGAGTATTCTGTATCTTGTAAATTTAAATTATAAAATATTTGACATTATTTCTATGTCTGTCTCTTATTGGCATTTTTTTTCTGCTCTTTTGAAATTGTGTTTTTTTTATTTCATATTATTCAATATGTCTTTAAGGCCATCTGGTTTTGAGTATGTGGTTAGAAATGCAAAGAGGTCATTGCAGGCAACCTTTGAAGGCCTGTAACATGTTGATTCTCATACATTAGAGGGAAGTATTGCTATTTCGGAACTCTCACACACTGCGGACTACGACTAAGATACTGCATTAAAGTTCCTGACACCTTATCTGGAGGCCCCAGAATATCCAGAGGACTTAACCGTACACTGGCTTAGGTGAGATCCAATCCTTCTATTCAAGTTGTAAGGCTAAATGCGATGTGTTGTGGAAGGGGGTTCCATCACTTCCTAATCCCTCGGAGTCTTCATCTCCTTTGGATGGGTCAGGTGTGATGTTTGCGTCCAATACCACTAGTATGCCCAAGTTTAAATTGCCCATGTTTGATGGGAATTATTGTGAATTTGATAACGATTTAATAGTCTCTTTAATGATAATTCCTCTTTCACAACTTACAGAAGTTTGAATTTCTGCTGAGTCAACTAAAGGGATCTGCATTGTAAGTGGTATCTCATCTTCAGTTTAAAGAAGATAATTATGTAGAAGCACTTAGATTATTGAAGGGCAGATATTCTAAGCCTCATAGAGCTGCTGCATTTCATGCTAGCAGTGTTCTCAATTTACCTAATATTTCTGATGATATAAAGACCTTTCTAGATTCTTTTAATGCTCACATGAAGTCTCTGGAAAATATCGAACCCAAGACTAATGTTTATGTAATGATCTTTTCGCAGTTTTTACTGCCTAGGTTTACTACCAATTTGAGAATAGTTATTCGGAGACTGAATTTCCTACTCCGGAGAAATTAATTTTGTTACTGGATTGCCATGTTTCCACTTTGTAAAATGTATCTCTTGAATCATCTTACTTATAAGGATTCTAACCATATTAAAGCTCCTGCTGTTGCAGGGGGTAAACCTAAGGGTTGTATTTCTCCTGATCAAACTTTTAAGATGGGTCAAGAATTGAGCCTGCTTGCCGTTGCTGTAGCGCATTGCAGCGCATGTGATTTAACTGATCACCACATTTTACTATGTAAAAGCTTTCTCAGCAACTCTCCACGAGAGAGATACTTAATTGCCAAAACTAAAAAATTTTGCATATCATGCCTGCAGGTTAGGTATAAGCGTGATTGTCTAAATAAGGCAGCTTGAAGTAAATGTGTTTCTAAGGGTCATCCACCTTACTCAAGGTTCATTTTAACCAAGGAAATGAGTCAACTATGAAGGGGTTGTCCCATCTTGCTAATGCACTTTCTTCGTTATGCCTGTCTGCCCAGCCTGTTGATTCTCACGGTGGGAGGGGTTTAACTGTTTTAATGGCAACTTGCTTAGTAAGACTATAAGTTAGTCCCACACAATACATTGTACGGGCGTTCTTAGACACCGCCTCCCATGTGTCATTCATAACTGAGAATTGCGCTCAGGTTCTTAAGTGTAGGCGATTGCCTAAGCGGAAAATCATAAGAGGCATTGGCCAAGTAGCAACCACTTCTGTTGGTGCTACCAGTCTATCTGTTGCCACCCTAACTGGGGATGTGGTAGTTTCAAAGCACCTGTTCAGTGTCTTGCCAAAGATTACGAGTGATTCACCTAGGGTTCCCTTGGCTCCGGAAATTAAAAATAAGGCTAGGAGCTTGCTTCTGGCCAACGCTACATTTGATGCTCCTGCTCCCATTGATTGCTTGCTGGGAGCCGATCTCACCGCATGTGTGCTCACCGGAGCTATCCAATCCTTAGGGGATGGCTATCGAGTTGCTGTCTCCACTTTATTTGGTTTTGTATTAATGGGAAATACTCCCACAGCTACTAATTACGGTCGTCAAGGTGAGGCGGATGTAAATTTTTGCAGCTCTCTAGTTGCTATGGATGCAGGTGATATTCTAAGTTCTGCTGTTCAAAGGTTTTGGGCCCTAGAGGAGCCTCCCCAATGTACCGAATTATCCCCTGATGAAATATACTGCGAAGAGTTTTTTAAGGCTACTACCGTAAGGTTAAGCTCTGGACGGTTTCAGGTGAGATTGCCACTTAAGGTTGATCCTTCAATGATAATCCATCAGGCAATTCATATTGCAATGCCAAAACCAGGTTTAGCGCCTTAGAGCGCAAGTTTGAACGGGATCATCAGTTCAAGAAGCTTTATGTCCAATTTATGCGGGACTATGAGAGCAAGGGACATATGATTCGTTACCATTGCCCTCCGAAATACATAATACCCCATCATGGCATTTTTAAGAGCCATGGGAATAAATCAAAACTGAAGTGGTTTTTTGACGCTAGTGCAAAAACATCCATGGGATATTCTTTGAACGATATCCTTCATATCGGCACACCTCTAAATAGATTATTACCAGATGTAATAACTCTGTTCAGATCATGTCTTTGTGTGTAATATCGAAAAAATGTTTCGACAAATTTTAGTTCATCCTCATGATTATCCATATCAGTGCATATTATGGCGAGAGGACTTGAGTCAGCCTGTTAAAATTTATGCACTTACCACGGTTACTTATGGTACCGGGTCTACCCCTTGGGTCGCCCTGCGTACCATACAGAAACTGGCGTCTTTAAAGAAGGAGCGATATCCTCTTGCAAGTCAGTTAATATTAAAAAATTCCTATGTGGATGACTTCCATGGTGGAGCATCCAATCTAAGTGAAGCTGTTCAGCTTCGTGATCAACTAATTGAATTAATGAACTCGGCTAGTTTTTCATTGAAGAAGTGGGCGGCGAATTATAAGAAATTGATTTCCGATCTTCCTGAGGAAGATGTCATTTTGCAGGGTTCTATAAACATGCTAGGTCGTATTTGGGACCCAACTATGGATGTTTTATTGTATCCGATATTGGAAATGCTAATTGATACTTCTCCTGGCGTGTTCACTAAAAGAGCTGTTCTGTCTAGTACAGCTAAATTGTTTGACCCATGTGTGTTCATATCCCCGGTAATCTTTAGAGCCAAAAGGTTCCTCCAAGATTTGTGGAAGTTACAAGTCAGTTGGGATTCTCCCCTGAATGATGATATGAAGTCATATTGGGTATCTTTGTACTCCTTGTTCAAGGACTTAGAGAGGATCACTATACCTCGACCATTGTGTGTCGATTTTACAAACCTACAATTACATGGGTTCTGTGATGCTTCTGAGTTGGGATACGCTGCGGTCCTTTACCTGCAGTCGGGCGAACAGAGACATAAATGTTAGATTAATTACAAGTAGAACCAAGGTAGCTCCGATAAAACCGGTGACTATCCCTTGTCTTGAGTTGATGGGTGCTCACTTGCTAGCTAAATTAACTCACCAATTTGTAGACATGATTGCTACTGATGTGATCGTTCAATTGGTATTTTTTTGGACCGATAATACTATAGTCTTGGATTGAATTAGAACTCCTCATTTGCTTAAAACATGTTGCGCTAGTAGACTGTCAGAAATGGTTGAGAAGACCTCTATAGATCAGTGGAATCATGTCTCCGGGAAACTAAATCCTGCAGACCTCGCCTCTAGGGGAGTTTTTTCTACAGAATTGCTTTGAGAGGAGCTTTGGTGGGAAGGACCCGAGTTTTTAAAAAGGGATATTAGTTTTTGATTCATCGTCAACATTCAGATGATGAGTTGGAACTCAAGCTAGCGATTTCGCTAGTCTCCGTTGAGGAGGTGGAAGGCATCTTTGAACGGCTATCTTCATGGTCCAAGGTAGTCATGATTATGACCTCCATCCTTAAAATTCAATATCGAGCTAAACGTAGGGCTCTCCCTATCCCTCACGGTTTGAGGGAAGAGGCAATAAAATATTTACTAAAATATATTCAGTCTGATTCCTCTTTGAATGAGTACATTCAAAAGGTTAATAAGGGTGCTTTGCCCTCTAGAAGGGTGCAACGTTTATGTCCCTATGTGGACGATTTTGTTTTTTTACGTGCCAGGGGGAGATTTTTTGATTATTTTGCCCAAACAGCATCATTTAATAAATTTATTAATTTTACATTATCATGTGTGGTTGGAGCACGCTGTACCTGCTCAAGTTCAGTACCATCTTACCATAAGGTATTGGATTCTCTCGGTGAGACAAGTTGTTCGCCAAGTTATCAACCGATGTTTTATTTGCTTCAGAGTGAAACCAAGAGGAACCACTACATTGATGGGAGATCTTCCTTCATGTAGGGTCAATCCTGCTCCCACTTTCTTCCATACTGGTATGGATTTCTGTGGTCCATTTATCGTAAGGTCTTCCAACCTTCGTAAGCCTTCTACTTTAAAGGTGTACATTTGTTTGTGCGTTAAAGCAATTCATATTCGCATTGGACTTGTCTGTCAAGGAGTTCATTGATTGCTTTAAGAGATTTATTGCTCGAAGGGGCATACCCAAACTTTTGTATTCCGACTGTGGCTTGAATTTTGTTGGTTCTAGGACTGCATTAAAAAGGGAACTTGATAGCTTCCTCCATAATTCTGAGGAATCGGAGTTTGTAAAGGGTTTTGCCCTTCAAAATGACATACAATTTGAATTTTCTCGCCCTACTGCCACTCTAAGAAAGGCCTTTGGGAGAGGGCGGTGAAATCTACCACTTATCATTTAAGGCGAGTTATGGGAGATCAGGTCCTTACTTTGCGCGCTCTATTGCTTTTCTGACATCGTGTCGTCGACACCTCTCTGTCTGGATGTTTCTTATGTTTCCTTTCATTGGCAAAGGATATATTCGAATGCTGGTTTCGAATGCTCTCTGCTTGCAGTCATCAATTCTAGATGTCTCTTATATTTCCTTTCATTGGTAAAGGATATCTTCGTACGCTGGTTTCGAAGTTAAGACTGTTTTCAAATCCAGGTATCTCTGGTCCACCTAAATCCTTTTACAGCAGACTCCCGATTATCCGTGGTTCCAACCAATTCCATGGATAATCCGCAAAATTTTCAAAATGTCAACAAAACAATTCAAATCAAAGCAAAATGTTTATTTATAGATATTACATACATACATTGCTATGTAATGGGGGTTAATTTATTATTGTTTTTAATTAAGAAGTGATTAATTATTTAATGGGATGCCAGAGCATTTTATAGAGAATGCCCAAACTGATAAAGTATTTACTTCCCCTTATTACATACAATACCTTCCCCTTTTTTATGATAAAATATAAATATGATTCCCCTTTTATGAATCAAAGGATAATAGAATTTCAATAATTGGATTCCTCTCTCAAAGGCATATATGGGGCAATATAATGTTGCATGCTTATAATATAAATAGGTATATATATGATTAAAATAGATAAAAAACTGCATATGTATTTATGGTAATATTCCTATTAATAATAAAAAAAAATGTATTAACTATTTGTTTATTAATATCAAAGCAAAGTAACAAACATCTTATATATTTATTTTGCATCTTTAAAATAATTAAATGAGATTTTAATGAAATTGATGATTAACACTGTCATAGCTTACAATCATTACAAAAACATATTTTTGATAAATAAAACAAATATGATTAAACCAAATACAACAATATACTAAAACTACAAAGAGTATTACAAAATCATCAAAAGTATATACATATTGGGTACTCATCTGGATACTCCCAGGATCTATGACAGCTCTCTCTAGTCGTACAGCCTTTGATAGACTAGTTATCTAATAGTGCCAAATGATAGAAAAAGGCTTGGACTCCTGTAAGCCTGATAACCATCTTTATACCACTAACTTGAAACACTTTTTTAAAAATTCTCAAATACTCTTTTAATCCCACCATGGATTACCATGTTAATTAAAAGGTCACTAATAATACTTTCTATGTCCTGAAGGGACACCGTATCACTTAACATCAGGACTGTCCAAAGTTATTACTAAAGGCCGGATTTCGTGCAGTAAAATTTTTAAAAACGTGCAATAAAAATTAGCCAAACGTGCAAAAACGTGCAATAAAAATAAAAAACGCTGACAAAACGTGCAATAAAAATAAAAAACACTGACAAACGTGAAATTCAACCTTCTGCTGTGTGAAGAGGTGGTGTATAATTAAAAAAATCAAATATTAATTCAACATATTAATATATTTATTGTAATATACATATGTGCTTACAAAAACTAAAAAAAAAAAAAATGTTTGCTAGGAATCATAATTAAACAAAACTAATAATATATATATATATATATATATATATATATATATATATAGTAAAACATAAATTTTCGTAATTTTCTACTAATTATATTAATTTATCAAATATAAATTTCTAAAATTTTATTAAAATTCACAATAATGTGCATTTCCAGATTATGTTCCGTAAAGTTATATCGTCGGTCATCTAATATGTATTTCAACTGTGAAAACACGCGCTCCACATTAACACTTGTGATGGGACATCTTTTGTAGTTACTCAATATTACTGGATCCAGCTCCACATCTGCGTCTTCTCCGTTGAGAGCTTTGTTGTAAATTTGTAAAATTTTGTAACTCGTGTTTTTTCTATAACTAATCTAAATTTATCAAAAATTGTTTTTCCCTTTTCGTTTTCGATTTTTTCTAATTCATCTCCAACTTTCTCTATAATATTAATCTGTGACGTCAACGTTAAGTTTTGCTCTTCAAGCTTTTTTATTTGCGAAGGTAGAACCGATAAATGGGATCTTATAAATGCTAGATCTGATGCAACAGATGTAAAATATAAAACAGATTTTACTTTTTGCACAGATACTGCGTCATCTTCAAGAGTAGAAACAAACTCTTTAAAATTATTAAAATGATCTAAATAAAATAGGGCTGCTTCGATCCATGTTCCCCATCTAGTTATCACAGGTTCTGGGGGAAGGGTGCAGTCCATACTATTTCTATAAGCTGTCATGCGGTGAGGAGCTTTTAAAAATATTTGTTTCCCATTATTAACAAGTTTGTTGACATTTGGGAAAATTTCCCTCACTTTTTCAGCTACACGGTTTAAACCATGCCCAACACAAGTTACGTGTACCATACTTGAATAAAAAACTTTTAATGCTTTTCCAGCTTTTACCATATACGGAGCGGCATCGCTAACAAATAAAGGGATTTTATCTTGGTAAGATGTTTGACAGAAAAAATTTGCTTAACTGTCGTTCACAAATCGTAGTTTCTCAGTCTCGTAGTTTGTTTTTGGAAGCTGCTTGCATGAAATGAGGTATGATTTGGGTTAAATCTCCGGGTGTAGGATTCCAACAATTAAACTGCAAATATAAAGTCCCCGTGGGTCTGTTGTTTCATCTACCATGATGTAAATATAATTATTTTCAATTATTTTTCTTATTTCTTCAACAGAATGTTTAAAACAGTTTTTGAGATAATTTTTTCTTAGGGTGCTCTCATCAGGAATGTTTTGTTTTGTGTATTTTCGCAAAAAACACTTAAAGGGCTTGGACTGCAGTTTATTGAATGGAATATTGGAAGCGACCATGGACAAAAAATTGTTTTCCCGTCTGATTTCAATTCTGGGTATGGTTTTATCCAAATTTTGATTTTGGAAGATTGGCTGGCTGTCACTTTAGGCATTTTCACTATTGTACTTGTTTACCGAACTAAACTCAACTTCAGAATGAAATGAAAATAAAGTAGTAGGTAGGAAGGTTGAGTCAAATCAAATTAGAACTTCTAAGAAAGTTAATACAAAGGACGTTGATCGACTTAATATTATTTCCTTAACGAGTTCGAAGAAATATTTTGAAATCATGAATAATTTTTTCTTTCTTAGAAAATTAGGTAGTTAAATAAATTATAAATACATACATACATCGGTATTATTGTTGGTGATTTTAAAATAAATCATAACTATTCTCTATAATAAAAATTAAAAAAAAATTCAATATTTCTAATGAAATATCAAAAAGTGCACTTTCGTGCACTGAAAACCTAAAATGTGCAAATTTGTGCAGTAACCCTCAAAATATGCAATTTCGTGCAAAATAAAACTTACATATGTTAATCCGGATGCCTTAATTCGTGTAAGTATCTTGTCCCCGATCGATTTCAAGCAACTGAAAAAAAAGTGCAATTGCACGAGAATCCGGTCTCTAGTTATAACCAAAAGTACATGTTAACCGTAAGGAGTCACATTCAAGAGTAACCCACTGGAACATCCCTTGCCTCACCTAAAGAATGGAAGGGAAATATTCCTCCACTGACAAATTTATTAAAAAGGCATTTAAATGAAAACAAAAATGATATATTTGTAGGTTCTCTACCAGGGAAAACACCTGTAAACTTTAATTTGCATGAGATGGAAATGGTTTGGGGTGCGGTCAAATGAAAACACTATATGTGAAATAACATATATATTGTGCCGACGTTTCGACCCGATATTCAGGTCTTCTTCAGGGCTAAATATAAAACAAGATAGCAACCAATAAATACGAAGAAAAGAAAAATAACAAATAAATAAAATAATGAGTAATATATGTATCTATATACATATATATGCATGAAAAAATGAAAATGAGTAAATAATTGCATAATAGAATAATATAATTTTTTTTTTTAAATATAATTTTTGTGTGTGGAATTAGATATTTAACAAAAGAATATGAATAAAATTTTTGGATTTTAAGTAATACAATTGTCAAATATGGAAAGCTATACAAATCAAAAATATGTCTATAATATACAAAAGAATAACAATATTAAATGGGATATGGAATAGATGTAACGAGGAAGCGGAAGGAATATGTGCGAAGTGAAAATAGAAAAAGATGGGTAAAAGTCTAAAGGTATAAGTAGCATATAATAGAAAAGGAGATAGTAATAAAAATAGAAAAAGAGATGGGTAGAAGTCTAAAAATATATTTAACAAGAAATAAAATGTACCTGTCGAGTGAACTGTCGGTGATCGACTGCCATCAGAAGAAGGAGGGGGGGGGGGGTTATGTTTGTTTACCAAACCATCCGGTGTAACTGCCGAGTGCTTTAACGTATTTTAAATTATAGCGAAATTTATTTTTAATATTAAGGAGTAATGATTAAATAGCGATTGAATAAAATTGTTAGAATATTTGTATATAATTTAATTAATCAAGGGAAAAAAATATATATTAATTATTATTAATATAATTAATTAAGAAAAAATTATGGATTTTTTAAAATTTGAAAAATTTGGGAATAGGTTGAAGATAATTTTTGTTTGTCTGTTTTTAAATTTACGGGATTTTTTTCAAGGTTAATGTAGAAACTTTCCATAATAAGTCGTTTGTCGTGATTGGGAACAGTGGCAAATATGGATATTTTTTCAAAATCAAATGTGTGGTTAAGGGATAAGGAGTTTTCTGAGAGTTTTGATGCATTGTAGTTATGAGAGGAAACAGAATATTTGTGTTGTGTGATTCGATCTTTGAGGAGATTTTTGGTTTCTCCAATGTAACAGGAATTACAATTTGGTGCAGAGCAAGGAATGTGATAAACAATTTGAGAGCGGTGTGAAGGAGGGATGGGGTCTTTGAGAGGAGTGTAGAGTTTTGAAAGTGTGTTGTGTGATTTGAAGGCTAGGCATAAATTAGGGTTAGTGGAACGTAAATGTTTTTGGATGTTGTCGGAGAGGTTGGGGATGAAAGGTAATGATCTGTATATAGAGGTGGCAGTGGATTGTGGAGTCACGGTGGAGTTTGTTTGAATAGAAAGGGGACGATTAAAGTGGTTTTTGATGAGTTTATTGATGATGTAGGGAGGATAGTTATTGGAAGAAAGGATTTGTTTGATACGCTGGATATTGGTTTTATGAAACTGGGGATCAGAAAGGGAAAGACTTCTGTGAATAAGATTTTTTGCAACATTTATTTTTTGGTGGTATGGATGTTGGGAGTGAAAGTTTAAGAGTCGGCCTGAGTATGTTAGTTTAGTGTACCAGTCAGTGGAAATACTGTTGTTGGAGTTTCTTATTAAAAGGAGGTCTAGGAAAGGTAGGGAATTGTTGGTTTCACGTTCTACGGTAAATTGGAGGCGCGGGTGGTAGGAATTAAATGCGGATAGGATATCTGGAATTTTGTTTGGATTAAGGACAAGGAGGAGGTCGTCAACGTATTTACGGATAAAAATTATGTCTGTTGGGAATAAGGGGATGATGGAGTTTAGTAGGTCATTCAGTACAATGTTTGCTAGGTCAGGAGCTAGTGGGTTGCCCATAGCGAGTCCTGATATCTGTTTGAAAAATTTTTTGTGGAAGGTTAGGTAGCTGGAGTCACAACAAAGTTGTAGGGATTCAAGGTACGTTGAGCGGTTTAGGGAAGTGTGCGGTTCAATGGTGGACCAGTTGTCTTTAATAATGTTTAAGGCTTTGTCTATGGGAATGTTTGTGAACAGGCTTTCAACACCAAAGGAAGTAAGGATATAATTGTCAGGAATGATGAATGATATAATTTGTTGGCGTAAATGAAAAGAATTGTTAATATCATAAGGGTTGTCGTGGCTGAGTATTTGTAGAGAAGGTAATACAAATTTGCTAAGCTTAATGGAAGGAGAGTTTATATTGGAAGTGATAGGGCGAAGGGGGCATACTCAGGCCGACTCTTAAACTTTCACTCCCAACATCCATACCACTCCAAACTCCACCGTGACTCCACAATCCACTGCCACCTCTATATAAAGATCATTACCTTTCATCCCCAACCTCTCCGACAACATCCAAAAACATTTACGTTCCACTAACCCTAATTTATGCCTAGCCTTCAAATCACACAACACACTTTCAAAACTCTACACTCCTCTCAAAGACCCCATCCCTCCTTCACACCGCTCTCAAATTGTTTATCACATTCCTTGCTCTGCACCAAATTGTAATTCCTGTTACATTGGAGAAACCAAAAATCTCCTCAAAGACCGAATCACACAACACAAATATTCTGTTTCCTCTCATAACTACAATGCATCAAAACTCTCAGAACACTCCTTATCCCTTAACCACACATTTGATTTTGAAAAAATATCCATACTTGCCACTGTTCCCAATCACGACAAACGACTTATTATGGAAAGTTTCTACATTAACCTTGAAAAAAATCCCGTAAATTTAAAAACAGACAAACAAAAATTATCTTCAACCTATTCCCAAATTTTTCAAATTTTAAAAAATCCATAATTTTTTCTTAATTTATTATATTAATAATAATTAATATATATTTTTTCCCTTGATTAATTAAATTATATACTAATATTCTAACAATTTTATTCAATCGCTATTTAATCATTACTCCTTAATATTAAAAATAAATTTCGCTATAATTTAGAATACGTTAAAGCACTCGGCAGTTACACCGGATGGTTTGGTAAACAAACATAACCCCCCCCCCCTCCTTCTTCCGATGGCAGTCGATCACCGACAGTTCACTCGACAGGTACATTTTATTTCTTGTTAAATATATTTTTAGACTTCTACCCACCTCTTTTTCTATTTTTATTACTATCTCCTTTTCTATTATATGCTACTTATACCTTTAGACTTTTACCCATCTTTTTCTATTTTCACTTCGCACATATTCCTTCCGCTTCCTCGTTACATCTATTCCGTATCCCATTTAATATTGTTATTCTTTTGTATATTATAGACATATTTTTGATTTGTATAGCTTTCCATATTTGACAATTGTATTACTTAAAATCCAAAAATTGTATTCATATTCTTTTGTTAAATATCTAATTCCACACACAAAAATTATATTTAAAAAAAAAAAAATTATATTATTCTATTATGCAATTATTTACTCATTTTCATTTTTTCATGCATATATATGTATATAGATACATATATTACTCATTATTTTATTTATTTGTTATTTTTCTTTTCTTCATATTTATTGGTTGCTATCTTGTTTTATATTTAGCCCTGAAGAAGACCTGAATATCGGGTCGAAACGTCGGCACAATATATATGTTATTTCACATATAGTGTTTTCATTTGACCGCACCCCCAACCATTTCCATCTCATAATCTTCTACGGTCAACAAATTTCCTTCATTTTAATTTGCATGGTTCTTGTTATTAAGATAGTAATTAATGAAAAACAGTTTGTGTGGGGACTATATTCTATTTTAACGGCTTTTATGTTAGCGGTCGAAACGGCTATTCTCTGGTAAACAAAAACAGGATGTCTTGAACAAATTTCCTTCATTTTAATTTGCATGGTTCTTGTTATTAAGATAGTAATTAATGAAAAACAGTTTGTGTCGGGACTATATTCTATTTTAACGGCTTTTATGTTAGCGGTCGAAACGGCTATTCTCTGGTAAACAAAAACAGGATGTCTTGAATTTAGCACATTATCTCCCTAAAAAGGAACTTGGAAGGATATTAAGTTTCCTCACCTAGTCCTTCTACTAATTTGGTTATTAATTAAAATATTGATCAGCTCATATTAAATTTAGACTCCTTATTAAAAATGAAAAATTTTGATATCCAACAAGATATATTTTATTTGATTACTTATTAAGTTTTCTAATTGGTAAGTGGCTCTATCATCAGCTATGACAATGATATATGACTATTTTGACTACCTCTTAACCTAATACATAGCAACATACATATAAATAATTATGTAATTTATAAAGTTTTGTCACTCATTGTAAAATAAAATCACGAATCACAAAACAAGCTATGCAACTGTTAGGCCAAGTTGACAAAAGTGGGATGGGAAGGGAGTTCTGAGATTTGTGACTCTCTCAGTCTTCGGGTATTACACTTACTGGCTGGGACACTTTAGTAAGCAAACAGTCTGTTCTGAGAGTGGTGACTCACGCACTTTTCGGGTTTTATACGGCGGGTACACATGAGTAAACGAACTTTTTTCTAATTATAAAATGATTTGAATTGTGAGGTAACCCCTCTTAGTTAAATATTTAATTATTAAACAAGCAATTTCTGTTTTTATGGGGGAAACTGAATTTTTATTTGTCTCAGTTAGAGGCTTGTTCATGTTTCACCTCATGGGAAAGTGTATACGCGATTGTAGAAATGTAAATTAACAGAAATTGCTTGTTTAATAAACTTTTTTTCGTTCGTGTTTTTCATCGTAACATTTAACTCATCTACCGCTAGAATTAAAAAGAAATCCTAGAAAGACCGCGGATAATCCGCAAAGTGGATAATCCGCCAGAGTTTACTGTATTTCATATTCCTGGTTCTCCTTTCAGACCAGAATCTTGTACAGGAGGCAGTGAAGAGTGAACATAAACTCCGTAAGTTTACCATACTTGTATTTTTATTTATATTGTTTGTAACACCATATTTTCATGTGTTTTCGTACTTTTTAATTACAGTCCACATTTCTCTCATTTTCTGAGTGCTACTGGAATTATTCGTATAAGTTTTGCCTTGATAATTTTATTGCTTTAACTTCGTTGTCCTTTATTTTATTTTTATTCAATGTAAAATGTTTTTATTTACAATTGCCGTGAAACGTAAATTACTACTTCACAGTACATTCTGATTATTATTGTGAAATGTCAGTTGTTAATTCCACACATCTAAGAAGCTAGGATCGAAGAAAAAAAGTAATAGAATCGTAATTAGCTGATAAGAACAGGTGAGTTGGACATCTTATCTACATCTCATTGCGCATGCCAAGTTCCCCATTACCTGTTATAAGGGATAACCTCCTTGTCACAAAGTTGTTATTGCTGTCATATTCATTTTATGAAGCGTAATATCACCTTCCTATCGACACATGGTCCATTCCCCACTCTTTTCGATTAATTGCGGTTTTCGATTTTATAATTAGCAGGATTTTTTTTTTTTTATTCAAATATATTTTTTTAAAAAGAAATATACATAATTTGTTTTCTCAATCAACGTTTCCATAAACTAAATTTCCATAAAGCGTATGTTTTTTTCGGTGAAATAATATAAGTCAAATTTTCCTGAGATCATAACTTGTTGAATGGTTTAATTATTTTATAGTATCTATTAGAGGAAAACTTGTTTTTCTATTTTTTTAACGTAGCCACAGCAAGAGGAATAAAAACTAAAATATACGGGAATATGGTATGACAAATAAAATAACAATATTAAAAATGTTACGGCTTACTTTTGGAACTTCAAAAAGGCCCTAATCTAAATTTTAATATGCGAGAATATTTATATATTCTTTTTTTTAAAAAAATTTTACTACTACATTTTTTATCCTGAAATTGTTTAGTTTTAGAAATACAAAACACTAGTGACGAAAAAAAAACCGTATTAATTACGGTTTGAAAATTTAAGTTCCTGAGAACTAGAGCCTAGCATTGACAAAGTTGGTCGCGGTAGTCAGGGGGGGGGGCGGGGGGAAACCCCACCCCCCTCCCCCACCACTACACCACATAATAACGACTTTTTAAATATTTACCTTTGCGAGAGGTAATTAGCTAGGAAAGAAAAAAAACATAGTAATTAGATAATGAAAATTTACGTGTGCGAGAGCTAACATGAGTCCGAGGGCAAAGAGTTGGCGATAGTGGTGGTTCCTGGTGGGGTCGGGGAAAACCCTCCCCCCACCCTAATCTATAGTCTTACCTAATAAAGATTTTTGGACTAATTACCTATGCGAGAGGTAACTAGTGACGAAAAAAAAAAACCGTAGTAATTACGGTTTGAAAATTTAAGTTCCCGAGAACTAGAGCCTAGCATTGACAAAGTTGGTCGCGGTAGTCGGGGGGGGGGGAAACACCACCCGCCTCTCCCCCACCGCTACTCCCATAATAAGGACTTTTTGAATACGCGCCGAAACCCCGGGTTCAGGGAAGAAAGTAAGATAAAAAAGAACAGTAAGATAAAGAAAAAAAGAAGAGTAATAAAAAGAGTATAAAGAAAAAAAGAAAAGTAAGATCAAACAGTTTCCCAGAGTTAAATTGCGAGAAAGTAAAAAAAGTACAACTTGATTCAGTAAAAAAGGAAAATATGGTCACTATTAAGGACATGTATAGTGAAGTTTTTTTATAAGCAGCTCGACAAAAGACTGGATAAGTTGGCAACTAAAGAGGATATAAAATCGTTAAAGATATCGATAGAAAACCTAAAAATTGAAAATCAAGAATTGAACCGAGAAGTCGCTGATTTAAAAAAAAGAGAAGCTGAGACAATGCGCCTAATTGATGACATTATCAACCGTTCTAAGAAAAATAATGTTATTTTTTAAAGGTGTTAAAGCAGAAAGCCAGGACTACGAAAGTTTCATTAAAGAACTGTGTATAAATACTTTAAAATGCGATTGCGATAAATCTGAAAATCCCAAAAAACAAATTAATAAAAGATTCCCTTCAGGCAACTAACCCAAAACTTAAATGGACAAAGAATGAACAAAAGTATTTTAAAATAAATTAGAATGTAATATTAATAATGCAAACATAAAGGACATATGGGAGCCACAGGAAGCTTTAGACCAATTAATAGGACTTATATTCCAATCTTCTGAAAATGGTAGAAATCCCACAGGGAATCCTAGACCCTTAACTTTTCGTCAGGCCTGGTATGATAATGAATGTAACGCAGCTCGTAAAAAATCATTTGCTTGTCTGAATTTATTTAGAACATTAAATAATCAATATAATAAAAACCTTTACTTATCAGCTAACAAATTTTATAAAACTTTGCGTAGGAAAAAAAGGTCTGTATTTTATATTTTAATAAGTTTATTAGGTGTAAAGAATCCAAAAAGTTCTGGGAACTAGTAAATTGCTTTAAATACCGTCCTAAAAATGCTATTGGAAAAATTGAACCCTGTGCATGGTTCAAACACTTCAATGATTTATTAAATCCTAGTTTTCAGTCTGAACCTATACATTTTGTTAGCCCATTTAATATTTATGATTAGGGGAGAGCGGGGTTGGTTGGCAACAGTTTTCACTTTTTTGATTGTTGAGTCGTTCCTGTTAATGTAATCCCATTAGGACTGATACCACTGTAAACTCCAAGTATTAGAGTACTTCAAGTATTTTTTTCACCACATAATATTTAAATCTAAGATCATAGAAAATTGAAGAATTCGTCAATCCAGAGTATGCCAATTAACCCCCTGTGTGGGGCAGGTTGGCCTAGGAGGTGGGATTGTTTAGCCATCTCATTCAAGTACTGCCTGACACATATTATTGTTATTAAAAGCTGCACTATATTGGTATAATAATTTTGAATCGGTTTTTAACAGTTTTTAAGGGAAAATAGAATGACAATTGAAGAAGATAGAAGTTTAGACTGCCATCACTTTCTGCATAAGAAAAATTGCTCTCATCCTCCTTGCTGGAACTAAAGACAATTGGTTGTTTCACCTCTGTTTATGTTTACCTTGCTATTGTGAATTGCTACTGCGCCAACAAACCTCTGTTGAAGAGAGCCAACTAACCCCACAGGAGAGATCATATCAAAGATGGCTGCCAGGACAGGGGAGAACAATCAAAAAAGAAACTGGTTAGTGGAAAGGTTAGGTTTTTCAAAGGAGTTTGGGGCTATTTGAACAGAATCGGAGTCAAATGTTTTACCATGCCTTTAAAAAAAAATTACTGAAAATATAAAAATTTACTTACATGTTGTAAAATCAATCAATGAAGCACACTCTTCTCTACACTGTTAGCATCGGATTGAAAACTCAGGACAAGTCTGCCAAGGTCGAGCGGGTCACATGGTACAATGGTGGGGCCTTCACAACAGGTATGACGGAAACTATAAGCCGATGGCCAACCTACTCCCTACGCCAACCAACCCCGCTCTCCCCTACATGGATAGGAAATTTGAGCTAGAGGAGTTAACAACTGTTTTGAGGTGCCCCGATAATAAGGCGCCTGGTCCAGATAGAGTGCCCTACGAATTTCACAAAAACAGTCCACCAAAATTTTTAGAAAGAGCCCTTGAATTTTTTAACTACATATGGGAGGCTGCTCATGTTCCTGGTAGCTGGAAAAACTCCTTAATTTTTCCTATATTAAAAAAAGGTGACAAAATGAGTGTAGAAAATTATAGGGGTATATCCTTATCTGATTCAATTTTAAAATTATTTACTGATCTTCCATTGTTAAGACTCGAAAATATGGTTTCAAAAAACAATATATTAGTTGAGTTCCAGGGTTGCTTTAGAAAACATTATAGTACAGTTAACAATATTTACAATCTTGGATCAATAATTGAATTAATAAATTCAAAGAAGGGGGATCGAGTATATGCTTTTTTCGTTGATTTTAAATCTGCAGTCGATTCACCCGATAGATATTCATTATTTTGTAAACTATACAACCTGTGGATTTCATCATAGTTTATCGAGGTATTAAAAAATTTTCATGAATGTATACAATCAAGGGTTATTAGTGGGGAGAAGTTATCTGACACAATAAAGCAGCTTGTGGGTTTGAGAAAGAGGTCCCTTTTGTCTCCATTATTTATTAATGATTTGGCAGATTTTGTAGGTGGGGGTGTTACTCTTGAACATCTAAGAATACCATGCCTTTTATATGCAGACGATGTTGTTATCTTAGCGGCCGACCATTTTACCCTACAAGCCATGATTAACCGACTGTTCCAGTTCTGTAGCCTCTGGAATTTAACAGTGAATATAGATAAATAAAAAAAATTGATCTTTAAAAAGGGTAATAATAATAATAATAATAATAATAATAATAATAATAATAATAATAATAATGCTTTATTAGTTATAAAAAAGTAAATAAAAAAATTCAGTCAAACCATTTACGGCTTGGGACGTACCCGTCAGCCGGAGTGGTTTTGACATAGCAATAGAAAAATAAAAATAGAACCTTAATTGCAAAATTAATTTCACTACTTATAAAAAATAATTGTATATAGTATTTACAACAGAAAAAATGCCTATACAAAAAACAAATTGATATTTTCTTTTGAATATTACAGAAAATAATGTATAAAAGAAAAAATAAGTGCAATAGTAAAAGATGGTATGAAGTTGAAAAGAAATAAAAAAAAAGTACAAGATAGAAAAGAAGGTATACAATGACTAAACATAATGTGTCAATAATTTACATATGGAATAAAACAAAGGTTATAATCATGAAAATATTTGTCCAGAGGTATTACACTCTCTTCTACTAAAATGTTTCTAACAAAACAAAAATATCAAATTTTTTAACAAAATTTAGGAAAAAAGGATCACTTATTTTAGACTTTAGACCTGCAACATTAAAAGAGAGAACACAAAAATTATTTTTAACACCGGCTGGAAATCTCATCTCAGGAGTTTGTAGCCGCTTGAAGCCCTGAAGAACTACCGGAGGCAGCAGAAACTGTACCAGTTGAAGTATTCCGCGCGGAGAGATGTTCATTCAGTCGAGATTGGGTTAGCAGATTGGATAAAAACTTTTTAAATCAGTAGCAACGACCTCACTCAGCTTCACCGCTCCAGGCTCTCCACCGGACTGTACCAGCCATGGCTTTGCGACCACTCGAAGATCTGTTGTCTGATGTAAAGGCGATCAGCTCTGACAAAGATTTTTTCATCAGGCTTGAACTTCAAAATCTCTCTCCTTATCAACAACAGCTTAGAGTGCTTTTGTCTAACATTATCCGGCAAATCGTTTTGAATACTGAGACCCGTACCTTTGAGACGTTTTAGACATTTTATTATTGATAATTTGTCTGAAAAATGCTCAAACGATACTATTAGTGGCCGGTTAATTAATCCCATTCTCCCCAGAGGGAACACCGAAAAGAAATCAGCATTAATCTCCACATTAAATACATCGTGACAGAAATCAATAACCTGCTTCTTCAAATCTGTCTTTTCATTATATTTTAAACCTCTAATAATAATATTATTACAGCATGATTTCATTTCAATATTATCTAGAGTTTTATCAGTTCGTTCGAGTGCCAGTTTTATATTATTAATTTCCACCTCAAGAAGATTATTTTCCTCATGTAGGTTTTAATTATCTTCATAGATGGCTTTAAGCCCCTCGTTGACAGATTTGAACTGTTCATTGAGCGAAGCGTATTTTTCATTCAAAGGTACCAAGGCAGTATTCACAATAGATGAAATAGAGCTCATAAGTTCTTCCTTCGTGAGGGCCACCCGATTTACTGAAATTATAAAGAGCCGGATGTTGCCATACTTGTCCTTTTTGGCTTATTATCAGTTAATTCTGGTGAACTTCTTACTCTTTTAGAATAAGCAGGACGGTTTTTTAGTGGTGATTGACCCTGATTCTTAGGAGGCATTCAAATACTTAAATTTTTTTTTTTTTTTATAAAAATGATTTTAAAATATTGTTATTAAAAATATGACTTATAAACATATGCAGGCTCCGTAGTAAATAACTGTATCATAAATAGTCATTAAACAGTTTTAATCTGTAACAGTGGACAGGAACAGAGGACAATAATATTTACTGTCCAGCTTGAGGCTCCCCGCTATTCCTTGTATTAGGAACTATTAGTCGTTAAGGTATGGAAATTGAATAGATTTCCTCTTTACTTACGGCGCAACGGCTGCATCAAATTTTTCCAACTTTCACTATGTTCAGTATTAGTTATATATCTACCACTATATTAAAAATTATAACGAACAGAGTACTACAAACCACTTTTTCTTTAGAATAACTAGAGACCGATATGAACAGTAAGGAAGCTAGAACAACACTCTTAAAAAGGGTAGTAAAAGGGCCAAAAGTGGAAAATGGAAGTTAAATGGGAATGATATAGAAATAGTAAATTATTACAAGTACCTCGGTATGGGATTAACCTCACAATTGTCCTTGAACCGACATTTAAAGGAAAAGTTGGCAAAAGCAAAACAAGGATTGAACATAACTTGGTCAGGGTTCATTTCGAGGAATGACATCCCAATTAGTAAAAAATTACAGTTTTTTAATTCTGTTTTTAGATTCAATAATCTGTTACTCTTGCCAAATTTGGGGATATTAAATGTATGAAATGGTGGAAAAAATAGTTACTTTTTTTATAAAATAACTATTTGGACTTCCCCTGAATACCCCTAACTATGCATTATACCTAGAAACTGGTATAGAACCTTTATATTTTTCACGCTTAGATTACATTTTAATTACATCCTAAAAGTTTTTAAATATCCTCAACAAAGATTGCCTCAGCTATTATCAAAAATTGTAATTTCAAAAAATATATTTTGGTCAGAAGCGTGGAACGATAAATTTTCCATATCAATAGCAAGTGAACTGTATACTGATGAATAGCCCTCAAAGTTAACTGTATAAGCGATGAAATATTAAAATTTATTAATAACTGTAAAAAATCCCGAAACAACTCTAAATTCTACCTAATTTATAAAAAACTTGACACAGACCTCAAAAATAGCTATATTGGTACTATACAACCATAAATTACAATTTTTGAAGTTAATTTTTAAGGCAAGGGGGGAACTTCTGAACTTAAAATTTAAGCCGTGGGACCAGAACAGAACTCAAGAATGCAGTATGTGCAATCTAAATGAAAATGAATCATAATTCATATCTTAGGAAAATGCCCTATACTCAGTGAATTCAGGAGAAAATGGTTTGGAGAATCGGTTCTTGACGAAAGTTCAGTTGTAGGGTACCTGAATGGTGAAGACTGGGTTAGGTTATATGGATATATTAAAGCTTATTAATATATATTATTATATATTAAGGCTTATAGTAACAGAAAGCTACTTATTACAGAATTTAACTATTGATTGGCAAAATTTAAGTTAACATTTATCTATCTCAAGAAGGGTAAATACCAAAGAAGGTTTGGTATTTAAGTAATCTTTCTTTTGTATATATTTGTAAATATAACTATGTATTAGGAGCTATTATTGTTTTTATTGTTATTGTATTGAGCTTTATTTGCATATTTTTTTCATTTAATATTTCAAAATATTTGTTTGTTTTATTTTAGTGTTTATTTCTTTTGTAATATAATTTGTATTAAATATTCTTAAAGTTAGACGGACTCCTAGAGACGGGCAATTAGTCTATCGTGGAGATTGTTATTGTAGATAACCATTGTAAATAATGTAATTATTGAAAAATAAAACCATTCATTCATTCATATAATCAGGATTTGGAGGAAATCGGAATTTTATGTTAAACAAGGGTTAAAAATGTACTTTGGAACGTTAGATTCCAATCCACCACTCTCAAAAACATTGAGAAACGTTTGATTACTAATATGCATATTTTGTTCACCTTCTTCAAGGGGATAACATTTGTATTGTATTTAAATTAAAATTGGATGAACTGAACTGAAAAAAATATCTATTAGAAAAATAAAATAAAAATCCGATATAGATTTTGATTTTTAACTCAAGCTTGAAAAAGATTAAACCAAAGCCATTTCAAGTGTATTACCACTCTATATTTTGGGTAAAATATGAAATAGACCCGTTCAACTGTCTAACAGTAAATTAAGTTTTTGTCAATTCAAAAAAAAAAAAAAAAATTGCTTACATTAGGTCAAGTAAATTTTGAATGTTCTTTCAGATGCTGAATTACACTCCGATAAGTTCCTATTTCTTTACGGGGGGATTGTTGAGCGAGACCTGAACCAGATCCCTCTTACTGCGAACTCTCTCCAGAGGTCTCACAGAATTTCGCTTTTAGGAAAGGGATGCACTATTCATATATTTCTTTCTTTTTTTTTACTGCAACTGCTTGATCGAGGTAATTGCTCTCATACCTGATTGTTGGGTCCAGGATCTGTGCTGTCTTAGTGAAGGCTACTGTTCTTATACCTTGTTCTGAGGAGGGAATTACTGGAAATACTGGTCCGGCAAATTTTGAAGTTACATTTCGATACTTTAGGATGCTGATGATTACACTTTAGGATGCTGAATTCAAATCCGATGTCGGATGTGGGATAAAAAATTAATGAATGTAATTTACTTGAAAATGTTTTGCTTCTATTCCCTAAAACATGAGAGAAAATATTTTAACCCGAGAATTCGATTTCTGTCCTTCAAAAACATTTTTCCTTTTTTTTTTTTAGTAATGAATCCTAAATAAATTCCGTTTTTCGATTTAAAAAAATGCTAATGTACTATATTTATATTCATTAATAAATACATCACATTAGCATTTTCATTATTTTTTCGTATAGCTTTCCTCCCAGAGCAGATAATTATACGAAAGTTACAGAGCAGTTACTTGAACGTTAGATCTTTTAGTGTAGGTATATGCTAGAAAGCCAATTTAAATGGTAATAGAAAATGCGAAAAAGGATAAGGTTTTTCAAGATTTAGCTACATTGTATGATAAATTAAAGAGCGTTCTCGGTAGAACGCTACGTTAATAAGTTTACTGAATTCTTATGCTCTTTGTTTGAATCCTGTCTTCCCGAAGACGTACTTAGAATATGGGAAAGAAAATTAAGTCAAACAAATGGTGATGAAGATGGTAAAGAAGCCAGGTTTGTTAGACAAATCGTGATGGGTTTCTTAAAAAAGGAAGTGAAAAGTGAAGAACGTATTCGTCTTGCTCGAAAGAGCTTCGATTTTGGAAAATGTAAGACAGTTTCAACCCAGAAGAAATCAAAGCCGAATACACAGGGCACACCTAGAATGGAGACTGTAGCAATCTTCAGAATATGTATTCTGCCCTAAAAGACACGAAAGTAATTCTTGTTATCTATAGTCCATTCCACGTTGAGATGGCAGTAGATCTCATGCGCTGTTGCCAAATCTTCACATCTACCCGATTTTCACATTAAAATTCTGAAAAACTTCATCTTATTTTTTTAAATTTCATAATGTGCCGAATTTGATTCTGTATCAGCCTATTTGTTGGAGCAAGAATGATATTCAATATAATTATAGAATGATATTCAAAATAATTTTATTTACAATCTAAGATTTAATTAATTTTTTTTATATTTTTATTTAATGAAAAAAAAATTTATAACAAATTCGATGTTGTTTGTATTTTACGAGATTTTAAATTGATCGACTAGAATTGTAACCAGAATATAGCTCTGTTTACATTAAAAGATCCTAGGATTCAGGGTATTGTTTATACTACCGCTAGGCTGGACTATTTTAAACAATCAGTACACGTCTCGTTGTGAACAGAGACGGTGCCATTTTCTTCTTTTATCTGTGTGCTATCGTCAACGTCAAACAAATTAATTATTGATCAAATTACATTAAACTCAAATGAAGTGTCTATCAACGGTCATTCACCAACTTGGTTACATAATTCCCGACCCCGGTCAATTGTTAAGGTCTTCAGAATTTGAACTTCATTGACGACCAAGGCACAGAGACCTCATTACACGTCCCTAAAACAATATTGTTTAATAATTATGTATTAAAGCTCCATCCACCATTACACCAAAATATAATTGTTTATTTGAAACAATTATTTATAATAAATTTATTAGGTTTAAACCATAATTATTGAAAATAATGTTACTTATATTAATTTAAGATTTTTTTATTGCATAATTTTTTGGTAGAATTTTTTTATTGCAATAACTTAGAATTAATAGGTAAAATTTTTTTTTTTGTTGTATAATTTAAAAGTTAAAATTAGAAGGTTTTTTTTTTTTTCAATTTGTTTTATTTTTATTAATTTTGTTAACAGTAAGAAAGGATTTATTTAATTTTTAAATAATTTTCGAAGATTCAAATTATTTTTTTGTTACTTTCACTATTGCGCAGTATTGCGATCGTGAAAATTTTCGACTTCCGGTTTTCAACGGAAATACACGTTTTGGGGTCCCCTGAGTCAAAATAACCAAGTCCCGCGAAATGGTCTGTGTGTGTGTGTCTGTGTGTCTGTGTGTCTGTGTCTGTGTGTGTGTGTGTGAACAGACTAGCTTAAAAACTATAAACCGTGCGACCCTGAAATTGTGTATTTAGAGTATGTATAAGCCCGCGATGTGACAGCAAAAATTTCATCAAATTTGCTCAAAGGGAGGGGGTACTTTATTTAATAACTTTTTAAGTTTTTTTTCGATTTTCTCAAAAACGGCTCTAACGATTTTGATTAAACTGAGTATTTGATCTATTTATATGCCTGAAATATGACTATAAAAATTTAATCAAAATTGATCAACCGGAGGGGGGACTTTACTTAATAAATTTTGTATCATTTTCACATGTTTTTTTTATTTACTCAAAAACGGTTTTAATGATTTTGATCAAACTTGGTATTTGATGTATTTATATGCCAAAGATGTGATAACCAAAATTCCATCACAATTGATCAACCGGAGGGGGGACTTTACTGAATAAATTTTGTATCATTTTCACGTGGTTTTTTTATTTACTCAAAAACGGTTTTAACGATTTTGATCAAACTTGGTATTTGATGTATTTATATGCCCGAGATATGACTGTAAAAATTTCATCAAAATTGATCTACGGGAGGGGGGACTTTACTTAATAAATTTTGTATCATTTTCACAGGTTTTTTTTATTTACTCAAAAACGGCTTTAACGATTAACAAAAATAAGATATGAATGTAGAAAAATGTGTGACTTTGGGAAATGATATTTAGCAAAACATGTCAATTTCTAATCTAAGTAAGTTGGTAAGTGAAAGTTGTGTGTTGCGCGCACGCACCAGATTTTTTCATTATAAATATGTTTCGAATGTGCAACAATAAAATTCTGTAAAATTAATTTATTTTTCTTAATGATTTCCACTGTCCATTTATTTTAATTGTTATTGTAACTCCTATTTCTTTTCTTATTTTAATTTTCCCCTTATATAAGATAAGGATAATGAAACATGAATCAGCACTTAAAAAGTAAGAAGGTTTACGGTTAATATCTGTATATACCGCCACTTCCCCAAATATTTTTTGGCCCTCCGGCCGAACAGTATTGTTGTACACTTATTATTATATTATATATATTATAATATTATATCATAAAAAATTATTATCAGTTATATATTATGCGTTACTAATAATTTTTTTTCACATTCATTTTTCACAATGGGGCTTAAAGTTGATCCTACCATTAAACAGGAGCAACGTTTTGATGATCTCCTTGCCAAAATTAATGATTTAGCCGACGATTTAAAAGAAACAGAACAGTTAAGCCGTTCAATAACCGATACCCCAGTCAGTTAACTCTGTTGAAAGCTTGACTTTCTCATCTTGATTCAAACTATGAAAAGTTCAGATGAGCAGCTAATGAAGCTACAGCAATAGCACAATCTTTAATTAAATCCGAGGATCTTGAAAAATTAAAAGTTCTTAAAACTGATTGTCGTGCGCTATATTACAAAGCCTAAAAATAAAACTCAAAAGATAAATCTACAATCGCAATAAATTATTTTTGGTCATTTTTTTTACTTAAAATGTTTAATGGAAATTCTTGTTTCTCACGTCCCTGTGTCCTTATTTTTAGAGATATTGCTTTGAATTTTTTTATAAAGACACCAGACATTGCATACACTCGTAACAAATACAAAAAATGGTTTCAATGTTGTTCCTTCCCTATTTTTTGGCAAAATCTATATAAAAAATTTCATTTTCGATTTTTAAAAAGTAGCCTGCGAGGAATTTTCGTACTGTAGCAGTCTTAAAAAGGATAATTCAAATTTAATTTTAAGCTATATCCGACCATTATGGGACGCATATGGCTGGACTAATTAATTTTTAAATGTGAGCGAGTGGAGCCCCGAGAGCAGGATCACAGACTATCCGCCCAGTCTCATAGTATATTTGTAGGTGTACCACTTCAGGTGACTAAATAAAGATATTATACTTAAGATTTAATAAGATATATTCTTTCAAGTACTTTGACACAAGCGATGGGAGTTTTGTTATTGAATTATTAGTGTATAGGAATGAATTAAAAATATTTTATGAACTACGTGCTCAGCTCAGGAACGGAGTACGTTA
This sequence comes from Aelia acuminata, assembly GCA_911387785.2. NCBI lineage: Eukaryota > Metazoa > Arthropoda > Insecta > Hemiptera > Pentatomidae > Aelia > Aelia acuminata. The sequence continues at coordinate 2,181,700 of OU426980.1, forward strand.
ATTACGAATAGAATAGTTTAAATAATTCTTGTTTCGATAAATACCACATTCTCTTATAAATACACCTATATTATTCACTATGAAAAATTATGATTCTATTCATTTCAAAATCAAAACCACAGTAAGTGAAATGCTTTGAATCTTTTCTGGCTTGGGAAAAGCCTATTTAAGGTACTATGGATTAGCAATCATTTTAAGCACCCAACAGGGCTATTGCCAGGATCATGAAATAAATTTACAAATAATGAAAGATGAAAGGATTTTGAAATAAATTGAATCATTATTTTTCATTTCAGGGTGGGTAGTCCGTGGTCCCACTCTCAGCGTTCAGCTCTTCACATTTAAAAATTAATTAGTCCAGCTGTATGCGTCCCATAATGGTCGAACATAGCTTAAAATTAAATTTGAATTGTCCTTTTTATAAGGATTATGCCAAATTTTCATAGACTGCTATAGTATGAAAATTCCTCGCATGCTCCTTTTTAAAAATCAAAAATGAAATTTTTTATATTGATTTTGCCAAAAAATAGGGAAGGAACAACATTGAAACCATTTTTTGTATTTGTTACGAGTGTATGCAATGTCTGGTGTCTTTATAAAAAAATTCAAAGCAATATCTCTAAAAATAAGGACACAGGGACGTGAGAAACAAGAATTTCCATTAAAAATTTTAAGTAAACAAATTACCAAAAATAATTGATTGCGATTGTAGATTTATTTCTTGTGTTTTATTTTTAGAATAGGCTGATAGATGATCAAACGCTGCACATTATAGAATTTTTCCCGAAAAGATTGGACGAAGTTGGAATTAGTGGCAATGTCGCACCGAGAAAGCAGGACAGAGCGATCTAGCGCGGCGTTTGTTAGAGAGAGAAAAAACTCCCTAGGCAAAACACATACTGCCATCTCGACATGGAATGGACTATAGCACAAAGAATAAGTACAGAAGAAATATAGAAGGTAGTATTAGATAAACAGGTTTGTGGCTAGAGTCATAGTGCTAAATTTTGTAGATCAAAAAATCGTGTAATATGCAATAGGAGGCATTCGGTTATTTCATGCCTAGATTTAATTAAGAAACTGCATCAAAAAGAAGATGGTGTGGAAACTCATAAGGAACCAGAAGTATCTAAAGCATTATCGAATCAAACAAGAGCTCATGTTATTCTTGAAACTCTTTTAATAAAATTGGAACACGATTCTGAAGAGGCAGTTTTTTGTTCTGGATCCTAGAGGTCGGTATATTTGTGAGAAATTGGCAAATAAGCTGATATCAAGGCGGCTGCAAGAAGAAAATATGGAGCACGGTCTTTGCGGAGTTGCTGAGACAAAACCTTTGACGCATAATGTTTCCATATTCATAGTTACTATGTAATTTTACAGTGCTGACCCAACCCCCTTAAGTACCCTGTCTTTATATTTAAATGCTATGTCTATTAAAATTTTTGGCGTTTGCATTTGATGGGGATATCCAATGCTATTGAAAGTCAATCAGTTCATGACCGTCACACAGAAATTGTGACCCATATTATGGAAATCGTTAAGGATGGTGAAGATGGGCGATATCAAGTTAGTCTCCCTTAGAAATCATCTCATCCCCCTTTATCTGATAATAATGATGCGAAGAATAGAGAATATAAATTAAAAAAAGATAATTTGGTATAAGAGTACCAAACTGTATTTGAAGAATAGTCTAGTCTAGGATTCATTGAGTCAGTTTTTTCTGTAGATAACTCTTGCTGTTATTATTTACCGCACAGACTAGTAATTAAAGAAGGAGGTACTTCAAGAAGTAGAGGCGGGCCAGTGAGATTTTTCACGCTTTTTTGGGGTTGATGTCAGAGTTTATCGGAATGAAAGAGTCGTATTCGGGGTGACTTCGAGCACCTTTCTATTTGAAGCAGTCATCAAGTATCATTTGAATTGAATGGGGAACAAATATGGTTACACTGTGCAGAAGTTAGAGAAGTCATTCTATTCAAATGATACTTAACTGCGACTCCAAGTAGAAACGGGTTCGAAGTCACCCCGAATACCACTCTTTTATGCCAATAAACAGAGTTGCCATACTGCAAACAGTTTAGCCATTCTCCAAACTTTCTAACATCAATATATGCATACTGTTTAAAAATGATAATGTAATTTTTAAAAAAAGGCATTAAGATATTAAATGGAATCTGTAAATAGAGTATAATAACAAGTCTCTGAGTAGCAATATTTTACAAAAGTAAGATTGCATATGCAATAATGGTCCATCAGTTGATTTTTTTTTTCCAGACTGTAACTGCAAATAATTTTTTAAATATTATTGAGGGAAATGGAGCTGATATGGAAAGTATAGGTAGTGGCAAAGTGCTCAAAAGGTAAGAAATGCTCATTTATATTAAAATCTATAAAACGCAATGTATATTTAAAACAATTTAATTATAATTTTAACATTTAAAAGAAATAAAATTTATAACAAAAAAAAGTAGCATGACTCCAACACTCTTTCCAATATACTAAATACTGGAACAACTTATTCATGGAGTTTAAAAAAAATATATGTATATATTAATATCAAACCAAACTTTTTTAGAGTTTTTTCATAAATAACTTTATAAGAATACATATTTTTGTTGATTCTTTAGTTATGTTATCCTAGTAGTTATGTTATCCTTTTATCATCATCAGCTTGTTTTTACAAGTATCCACCGGCAATTCTACCCTGAGCTTCAACTGCCTAGCACTATTTCGTCCTTGTGGGTTCATAAACTCCTATTTAACATTTATGAAATGCCCAAAATATCCTATTATTGAATAAATTGTCTCCTTAATATACCCTACCTCTGCAATGACAAGGTAAAGTAACTTTTAGTTAGTTTTTTTTTAATAACAAAATAATCACTTGCGATACCTGGCTTCAAAATCTAGAATGGCAATCATTCATAGAAACATTAATAATTAGTATATAAGGAATTCTATGAACAGATGATGAGTTAGAATCTGAAACTCTCTTGTTTTCTCCATTAAAATGCGCAGGGTGAATATCTAGTCGACAGCCGATTTTCCTTTGCGAAATCCACAATGATATTTCCCTAATTCACGATCAGCGTATGGAAGGAGTCTTCTAAATAGGATAAGAGATAGGATTTTGTATCCGCATGGAAGGAGAGATATGCCCCAATAGTTACTGCATGTTAATAAGTCATTTTTCTTGTGTTTGGGACAGACTATAGTTTTTTCCACTTACCAGGTAGTTTCTCTTCCCTCCATATGTCCATTAGAAGTTCCTGCAGAAACTTTATCATTTCATGCTCGTTGTTCTTAAACAGCTCTGCTGGAATATTCTCGATTCCTGAGGACTTATTGATTTTTAGCTTGTCTATTGCATCTTTCGTTTCCTCTTCATCAGGAGGTTCAACAGAATCTTCAGTGCCCATTTCTCCTAAGTTAAATGCAGGACCTATACTTTCTTGTTCTCGGTCTCTTCTCATCATTTCCTCTAAATAATCAGTCCACAGCTGCTCCTTCCTCTGTGATTAAAGAGCCATCTTCATTCCTGCAGGCATGATTTTAAGGTTTATAAGTAAGGGGATGGCCTTGCCTGTCTCGTATTCAACTTTTCTCTTGAAAAGGTTATTAGACTCCAGGATCCACACAGAAGGAACATTAATAAAGAAATCAACGCAAGTTTTAGGGTTTGTGGATGACCTGGACATTGCAGGAAGATCCCTCAAAGCTGAAGCTTTTGAGGCACTGGAAAACTCAGCGAGATGCCTTGGACTAAGGATGAATAACGATAAAACGAAATACATGAGTACCCAACCTCCAGAGGAAAGTGCAGAAACATATGTTACAATAGGTTCACGCCAAATTGAAAGGGTAAATTCATTTATCTACTTAGGATCCCAATTGAACCATAAAAATAATATGCATAAAGAAATATTCTTTCCGCAAACCGCACATAGTTTGCACTCCAAAGCACACAAGGAGCAGTGTATTGTCTAAAGCATTTAAACTAAAATCTACAAGTCGCTTACTAGACATGTACTTACATATGGTTTAGAATGCTGGACGATGACGAAAGTCCAAGAAGAAGCCCTCCTGAGATTCGAAAAGAAAGTACTCCGCAGAATATATGGAGGGGTGTGCGAGCAGGGATCCTGGAGGAGAAGAACAAATGCAGAACTAATTAGTATGTATAAAGATGTCAATTTCGTCAGGTACATCAAATTTGCACAACTCCGCTGGGCTGGGCATGTCATAAGGATGAACCAGGGTGAGATCCCTATAGCATTTATGTCGGAACAAGTATATAGAACAAGGCGAGTAGGACTTCCCAAGCTTCGCTGGGAGGATTGTGTGGCTACCAACTCAGGAAGCTGCTTGGTCTAAGTAGTTGGAAGGCAGTGGCATGCAATAGAGAGGACTGGCAATCCTTATGGGAGTAGGCTATGACTCATCAAGTGGGTCATGATACCAGATAAGAAGAAGAAGAAGATATAAGGAATTAAATGTGTGAGTACGAAATTAGACTAAAACAAAAATAATCCATCTGTTTATTAGGATTTTTCATATCATGTCCCTTAATAACTAAAAAAAAATGGTACAATTGTTTCTGTTTTTTTTTTTTTACATTTTAGCACAGAAAATGATACTGTTTTCATCAATTTTGTTGATCACGGAGGCACTGGAGTGCTTAATTTCCCTCAAACTTATTTAACGGCCAATAAACTTATTTCAACCTTCAACAAAATGAGCGAAAACAGTATGTTTGGCAAAGTAAGTATCAAAATCATTAATTTTATATTCTATTCCACTAATTTTTTTACCAACACTGTTGGATGGTTTCTAAAGCTGGGGTATTTGAAAGTGCCGAAGTGTTGATTTACTTTAAGCCACAGTTGTCACAATTCTTTTTATTGTTTCATAGTTTTATAGTATAATTATAATAATATATAATGTTTGCTTTCTGAAAATAAAACCTTTTATTTCTATTGACTCCATTTCCTACTCGTATAAAGGACAAACCAAAAGATTGTTATTGTTTAAAATTTTGGAGTGGTTTATCATTCCTAGAAAAATCTGTTTTTTTTTTGTTTTGTTTTTCACTCAAGTATCACCAGTTGTTTTTTTAGTGACTATTATAGAGTTGTTACATACATATGATTAAATAAATAACTATGATTATGTTGATGAAGTTAATTCTATTAAAAACTTGAAGCATAAACGTTGTGCTATTGAGAGTTTGAAATAAAAGATGAACTTGATATAATTAAATAAAATCGTTTCATGGCAAATCAAAATAATGATGAATGGAATGTTACACAGAAAAAGACCATGTTACTGATGACAGTGAATAAAATTATTAATCCCCAAAAATTATAAAGCTATTTGGAGGAGTAACCAATGAAGTTGCTGACAAATTATCAGCATATGCAAAGGAACAAGGTTAAACTGTTGTAAATTGCGTGCCTAAACACTTCTATTTTTCATTTGTTTATTTAATATTATAACCCTATACTTCTACAATTCATCTCATCTCTATCTACGTTCGTTGAAAATTAATCACTTACATATAATTAAAAAAAAATATAATTCTATTAAAAAAGTAACAGAAATACTTAAGTAATGAGAAAAAAATGAATTCCTGCAAAACAGAAATAAAGAAGTTTAATGAGGTAATGCCAAAGTACATTAATAATTCTATACATTTGAAGTAAAAAGGCCTATGTCCAAATTTTGATATTTCAAACCTATGGATTCCATTTTTTTTTAAATTGGCTCTTTAAAAAAAAATCTAACTCTGATAGTGAAGTAGGGAGAAGATAGGCCCTTCTACTACTGATGAAGTTCATAGGTTTGAAATTGTAAAATTTGTATAGAGGCCCATTTACGTCCAAGGTAAAGAATTTAAATTATTTTTTAAAATGAAAATACTCTAAACTACAGGTCTACAGGTAAGCGATTATCTCAAAAATTCTTCCCAATTCATGCTTATTGGAGAGATCAGTTATAAAAGATCAGAGAAAGCAACGATGCATCTTGTATTAACAGGCTAAAAAGTCATATCAGTGAAAGAACACCACTCCAAGATATTTCTAAACATATACCAGTATTTTATTGGCTCAAGGTTTTTTTTTTATTAGAATGATTTAGTTATATCCAGTATATGAATCAAAATTTAATTTAAGTATATTTTATTATCATTTGTGTGCTACTAAGTGTATGATCTTTGTTTTAGCTAATTTTGTTCATTGAAGCATGTGAGTCTGGATCCATCTTTGATGGCTATATAGATCATTTGGAAAACGGTAACTTAGATATAAAAAATGTTTACAGTTTTGATTACAGTACGTTATAAAAAAAAAAAAACTTGTTCACTGTTTATCTAATATATAATTACCAATGAAACATCTTTTAATAAATAATTTCTTATTCACTGTATAAAGACTAATATTTATAACTAAGTAGAGAATTCAGCTTGGGCAGTACAACAATATAAGATAAAAGACTCTCTAAATGTATATATTAATTTGAGATAACTTAATACTTTAACAGCAAATATTTAAATAATTAAATTGTCAAATTAGGAAAGCTATACAAATCAAAAACTATGCCTATATTATACTAAAGAATTACAATATTGAATGGGATATGGAATAGATATTACGAGGAAGCGGAAGGAATAACGTTTACGTTCCACTTCCCCTAATCCACTAACACACTGATTGGTTGCGTTCCACTAACCCTAATTTACGCCTACCCTTCTAATCACACAACACACTTTCGAAACTCTACACTCCTCTTAAAGACCCCATCCCTCCTAATTACCGTTCTCAGATTGTGTATCACATTCCCTGTTCTACCCCAAATTGCAATTCCTGTTACATTGGAGAAACAAAAAATCTCCTCAAAGACCGAATCACCCAACACAAATATTCCATTTCCTCTCACAATGCATCAAAACTCTCAGAACACTCCTTATTCCTCAACTACACATTTGATTTTGAAAAAACATCCATACTTGCCACTGTTCCCAATAACGACAAACGACTTATTATGGAAAGTTTCTACATTAACCTCGAACAAAATCCTGTAAATTTAAAGACAGATAAACAAAAGTTATCTTCAACATATTCTCAAATTTTTCACATTTTAAAAAATCAATAGCACACCAAATATATAATTTTTTTTTTCTTTTTTTTCCTCATTAATTAGTTACATACTCGTATTCTAACACTTTCATTCAATCGCTATTTAATCAATACTCTTTAATATTAATAATAAACTTCGCTATATTTATAATATAATAATAATAATACGTTAAAGCACTCGGCAGTTACACCGGATGTTTAGGTAAACAAACACGAACCCCCACATCTTTAGGTAAACAATCATGAACCCCCACCTCTTTCGATCACAGTGGATCTCCAAAAGCCCTCTCGACAGGTACGTTTTATTTCTTGCAACATATATCTTTAGACTTTCACCCATATCTTTTTCTATTTTCACTCTGCACATATTCCTTCCGCTTCCTCGTAACATCTATTCCGTATCCCATTTAATATTGTTATTCTTCAGTATATTATAGGCATAGTTTTTGATTTGTGTAGCTCAATATATATATATATATATATATATATATATATATATATATATATATATACACTAATGAATATAAATATAATCATTAATCAATATATCTATTTTTTTCTTTTCTTCAATTTATTGGTTGCTATCTTGTTTTATATTTAGCCCTGATGTAGACCTGAATGTTGGGTCAAAACGTCGGCACAATATATATGTTATTGCACATATAGTGTTTCATTTGACCACACCCTCAACCATTTCCATCACATTCATCTACGGTTAACTAATTACCTTCATCATTGGGTGGGAATAGTTGATAGAAAAAAAATACATATATAAAGTGTGAAAAAAACACACTTATATATCTACAAAAAGAATAAAACTTTATTAAAATAAAATAAAAATTACTCCTATACTAGAAAATTTGAAAAAAATAGATTCCTAAAGTATGAGGCTAAAAAAAAAATGGTTAAAGGGGGAGGGGATTGATCCCTAATATCTCCCCCCCCCCTAGGACCACTCCTGTGATATTTGATATACTGTTTGTATTAATTTTTAATTAGAAATAGTTTGTTTTAGTTTTTGTGAGCACTGCAGCTGCAGCCGATGAATCATCTTGGGCATGGTACTGTAAAGATGAAAATGAAACATGCTTCGGGGATCTCTACAGCATAAATTGGATGGAACGATTGGACAAAGTAACACATCACCCATAATTATAAATTAATTAGAAAGATTTATACTATCAATTTTACTAAAAATCTTATTCAATACTGTATGATTAAATTTCAATGTGGCCTGGGAATGTTCTTCTTAAATTCAGCAATGATGATATTTACAAGTCAGCTGTTAGATATATTCTTCTCTGTTATTAAACTTACTTTTGTTTTAATTAAGTAAGTTATTTTCAATATTTTTGTTATGAAAAATAAATATTTGAACAACACAGTATCCTAGAATCCTGAGAGTTAGGATCTGCAAGAGTGTTATCATGGCATATGTTCTTTGCAGAAAGTATATAGCTTTATGGTTTTTGGAAAAAATATATGGAATATCCACCAAGTTAAACTATTAAAGGATTAACAATATGATCAGATATCCATTCTGAGCATAAAGTGTATCCTTCTGTAGATAATGAATGTTTCGCTAAAAAAGTAACTTGCAGGGACAGACCAAGGCATTTAAGAGATTCCAACAGATTATGTGGTACCCACCATCAGACATGTATAAAGTACTTGTTTGGTTCAGGCATTGGATCCGGTGGGCAGGTAAACATTTTTAGTATTGGTTTTTATGGGCATTCGTATATTTAATGTATCTATCAGGTTTTTAAAAAATAAAGCTTCCTTCTCTTTTTATATGTTGGTTGAAACAATATTTACAAATAAAAGAATAATTTATTTTATTTTATTTTTTTAAGAATATAGTTATTTTAAATAATTAGTAATTATATCTTTATACAGAACACCGATTGTAATCTAATTTTTGGCAACCCAACTTCCATTTGTATTATTTGATTTGTTAAATTACAATACATTTAAAGTTTTAACATTTTGGAGCTTCAGCTGCATGATATGAACATCTGTTAATTATGAGTAAATATTTCTAAACCTTTTCCACTCTTTTTTTTATTTGTAAAATTATACATCATTAATACAAACAAATTAAAAACCTATTAGGGCATCTCATGAGTAGCCTCCTCTGCTCTGTTTGATTTTCTTTTACCCCTGTGGGGGCCCCCCTCTCCACATACTCAATATATCGCTAGGCAGGCAACACTGTAAATATAGAGACAGTGAAGGTTATGATATAGAAATTGTTATAAAAAAGTGATTTTTAAGATTCGAATTTGAACTTTTGTTTATAGTATTATTATCAAGTTAAATAAATAATCCTTACTTATAAAGTGTGTTTAATCACTAAACATAAAACCCCATACCCCTTTTTCAATTTTCTTTATAACTCATGGATTTATTGCATTATTAGATACATGAAGTAGCATTATGCTTGTTTAATATTTTTGTTAATTAAATAATTCTTTTAGTTTTTTATACATGTACTTATTTCAGAACATTTTTAGTTGGCATAAAATAATTAATTAGAATAGATTGATAAGATTCAGCATAATAGGATAATCTGCTAAATAATATACTTGATTGTGTCTTTTTTTTTTTTTTTTTTTTTTATACAACTTTCAATTGATTCAAATTCTGGTGTACAATATCTTCTATATTATTTCTCATATGATAAATAGTCAGCAATTTCATTAAAAAAATTATTCTTTATTTAATTAGCCTATGTTTCGACCCAAGTACTAATGAAAATTCACATTCTTGGGTTAAAATAAACAGTAAATTTTTGACTGAAATTCCAAACTATTTATCATCCCAGAAGGATATTTAAGAAAACAGTTTTCACCTCTTCTATCATATTATTTTATTTACTTTCATTTTATTTATATCTTTTGTTTTATTTATATTAAACAAACATTATTCTGGGGTAAGTCCCTTAAGAAATATCAATCATGAATACAAAACTAACAAAAAAACATTAACAAAATTTATTGGTGTAAACTTATCAATAAACAAAATATATATGAATCACAAAAAATAAACTCTTCTGAGAGTAAATATTATTGTTATGGCAATTCAAAAAACTAAAGAATAAATGATAAAAGAGAGAAAACACCCAGCATATTCTCTCCATTAGATATCTAGTCCAAAATTTACTAAACCAACCAAGCCGCGGTGCATCTGCCAGGAAGGAAAAAACAAAACAAAAAAAAAAACTACACCAATTCAAAATTTACTTAATTTAACTAAAAATCTTCCAGCATTTAAGCATTTTTTTTAATTCTAGTATGGTTTTAAATTTCAATTTTTTTTTATTTGATCACAGGAAACTAAATAAAAAATTGAACATTTTTCAGCTCAAGAACAGTGAAACATTATTTGACAACTACAATGCTATACGTACAGCAGTGAATAAAAGCCATGTTCAACTTTATGGAGATTATAGATTGGGTTTTTTGGAACAATTTGAATCTGATGATGTCAAAGACGAATACCTAACAGAATATTCCAAATCTTATGAGGTGACTGAATTGTTATTTCTATTTTAGTAATAAAAATATGTTTCAAATTATAACTCCTAAAAACTTGAATATTTAATATATATATATATATATATATATATATATATATATATATATATATATATATAAGTATAATGTTTAATATTTAATTTATATCTGTACAGTAAACCCTCGATATAGCGAACTGGTAGGGGGTTTGATATTCATAGTTCGCTATATCGAGATTCGTTGTATCCAAGGATTTTTTTTTTAGGGCCAATGGCCACACTAATTTGATCAAATTTAGAAGGAAATGCATTCATTAGAACTACTCGTAGTTAAAGAAAAATGCATTTATCGAATTTATTTTTAGATAAACTATATATTAATTAAACAATGAAATTCATTCATTTATGTATAAGTGTCAAAAATAGAGCTAATAAAATTCAAACCAACAAATCTCAAAGTTGACAGAATATATTTTAACAGTTTAACAATTCTAATAATACTGAATGTACAATTAATAGAATGTATGTTCAAAACATATGGCCTATGCCGAACAAATCTTTCTCTTCTTAATTTGCGAATATTAAGTATTTTTCTCACATCCTCCCACCTAAGTCAGCAAAAGAGAAAACGCTTGCTGACTTACACCAAACTCAAACTAATGCTTCAAGAGATGAAGCGATTCGGTATCTTCACTGCTCGTCTACTTCGAGTAGTCCTAAAAATCTCGACCAAGTCTTCTTTCTGGGTAGGCTCGGCAGATGACCCCGGTTCCGCCATTTTGCTAGACCCGTTTGTTAAAAACTCATAGTCTCCAGATTTCACTTCTAAAGGAAACAATCTTTGCTGACCCTTCGCTGTTGACAGCCTGAATAATCTGGCCTCTCCATCTCTACCTGTCAAAACCTCTTCGACAATGGCTAATGGCCAATCTATTTGCCTCTTGTCATCACCGCCTACAAGTACTATATCTCCAACTGAGATAGGTACTCCTTTTCTCCCTTTATATGGACGAGTCAGCAGGCCTAGGTATCCAAGGCGAAATCTCCTTCTCAACTGTTTGCTCAGGGCTCGTCGATATCTTTCTTTTCTGTTCAAAGCGTCGGCCCCAACAGCATCACAATCAGGAACTCCGTTATCTCGCAAACCATGTAAGAACATAGCTGGAGTTCAAGGTACGAGATCTTTGGGACTTTCTGAGATGTAAGTCAATGGCCTGGCATTCAAAACTGCTTCACAATCACACATAACCGTGCTCAGCTCTTCATAATTGAGATTCGCCTTTCCCAAAACTTTCCTTAGCAATTTCTTCAACAGTCCTATAATCCTCTCCCACCAACCACCCCACCAGGCAGCCGATGGCGGATTGAAAATCCATTGCATTTGCTGCGTAGTACTGTATTGCTCTATCTTCTTCCAATCCAAGCTCTTGAAAAGATTCGCTGCCCCAACAAAATTACGCCCATTGTCGCTGTAAATTATCTTCGGCCTTCCACTTCGTGCGATGAATCTCCTTGAACTCTGAAGAAAGCAATTAGTTGTCATTGAAGATACTAATTCGACATGAACTGCGCGGTAAATAGCACAAGTGTAGAGACAAATCCATACCTTGGAACCGTCTTTTATGAATAACGGTCCAGCTAGATCAACTCCAGTCACTTCAAAAGCCTCAGCTCCTTTAAGCCTGTTAATTATCAACGGAGGACTTTCTACCTGGTTTATCTTACCATCATATCTCTTACATACAACACACCGGCTAATTACTTTCTTCACACTTCTTCGACCACCAACCACCCAATATCTTTCCCTTAAATTACAAAGTAATCCTTGGGTACCAACATGACACAATTCTTTATGCCTACAAAATATCAACCTTTCAACCACTGGGTGATTTCCAGGAATTAAAACTGGATATCTATAATCTTCTTCGTCCTCTCCTTGTGACACAGCTGTCCGAACCCTCAACAAACCATCGCTGTCTTCAAAAGGGAAAAGACACTTAATATTCTGCCGACTGACTCCCGAAAAACTTTCTCTCTGGACTATCCTCCAGAGGTTCTTCTCAGCACACAAAATTTCTTCTAAGTTGAGTTCACCCTGCCTCTTCTCTGCATCCTTCCGACAGTTGTAGATAAATCTCTTTACCCACACTATCATTCTTATTATTTTATTGAACTTAGAGAAATAGGCGTAATACCAATCTTGATAATTCTCCTCAACAGCTGGCATTGCAACAATTCTTTTTCTTCTCTCCCCTTCTATTTCTTTTTCATCTTCTATACCTATCCAACGTGGTATCTGAATTTCGGAAATGCAAGCAAGAGTTTTCAACCACTTCCTAAAAGATATGGCAATATTATCAGGAATGTCCTGGTCCCACCCTAATTTTAAAGACCAAATCCTTTGCAATAGAATCTTTGTTAGCAGAGAAACACAACAAGTTATACCCAATGGATCAAACAGCAGATGAGTTATTGAGAGAATTCTCCTCTTTGTTATCCTAGTGAGGTCATTCGGCATTGATCCTAAATTACCTAAATTGATGGACAAAGTATCGTTGTATTTATTCCACAATAGCCCCAAAACATTTGTTACTTCATCCTCACCACTTTGCTCCCAACCTCTCAAATCAAACCCTCTTATGCTCATGACTCTAACAGCCTTTGATTTAAATTTGATAGCCTCCTCCTGTGAATTAAAACTAGAAACACAATTATCAACATAGAAGGAACGAGATAATTTCAACAAATCTCTGTCCTTTTCTACCTCATATACGGATTCCAGATGCGTACGTATCACGGCTGCTAAAAGGAACATGCTGCACGCTACTCCAAAAACAACCCGGCAGTGTCTAAAATGTATTGTTTCACCTGAATCCGCATCAATCCACAGAAATCTCAAGAAATCTCGATCTTCTGCTTTAAACCAATCTGCAAAAAAGCCTTTTTTATGTCTGCAATAACTCCCACCCTTCCAACTCTGAAATTAGCTAAAACGAAAGATATTTTTTCGACTAAATTAGGCCCTTTAACTACGCAATCGTTCAAGCTTGGATGCTTACCTTCTCGTGCAGAAGCATCAAACACCTTACCTTGGTGGTACTACTTGATTTAATAACTGGACGGTGCGGCAAATAATGGCATGCCTTGTTCATCTCATTTTCAGGGACTTTCTCGATAATGCCTTCTTCCAACCATTCGTCAAATACAGCTTGGTATTGTGCACGATAATTTTCACGACCTAGCCTTTTATTTAATGACACCAATCTACGCTCGGCTAGCTCATAGTAGTTAGGTAAAGGAGGATGATCTTCTATCCAAGGTAAACTTACTACATAACGATCATAGGGTATAGAAACATTATTAAGGAAATGCTTATACGCCTCCTCATTCAATTCCTCAGACTTCTTTTTCTCACTTGGCTCTGTAATGCCCAAGGAATCTAATGACCACAAGTCCTGGATTGAAGCCTCCTTCACAAACATAGACGTTGTTTGTTTGCCTAAGCATTCTTCCCCAGGCACACGACCCATCAACGTCCAACCCAACTTTGTCTCCATTGCAACTAACCCATTTTTTAACCCATGTTTTTTGCCTGTAAAAAGCTTCCCTGCAACATCTGCTCCAATTAAAATCTCTATGGGCCCATTTTCGAAATCGGTCAAGGTTATGTTTTCCCTACCGAACTCCTCCACCCAAGAACAGAGTTTTAAAGGGGCAATACCACCACATATGGCGTTTTGCTCGGATGCAAGAAAGTTACAGGAGTAACTATGGTTAACATCAGATAAATAGATCCTATACTGATCATTCCTTTGCACCTCTGTGCTTTCTCCACCAAATAATGAATATTGGATTCTTTCCCTTTTAATGGCCTATATCCCATCTCTAGAGCTAATTCAGTCAATATGTGACTCCTCTGAGAACCCGTATCAACTATGGCTCTAACATTTCTTGATACACCCGACCCATGGACTGTTACCATGAGCGTTTGGAGAAGTATCCTTTCGCCCCAATTTTCTAGGCTCGCGAGCTGTTCACTAGTTTTTATTATTTCGGTTTTGTTTGTATCTCGCTCCTCGGGATTCGCTTCGCATAACAAAGTGTGGTGCCTTCTCCTACATGTGCTACAATTTTTTCGCTCCCTACACCTAGAGGCTGGATGATTCAATTTCAATCATAAATAGCACGCTCTTTTCCTTTGAACAATTTCCCTAAGCTGTTCAACTCTCATCTCTCTAACCAATTTGCAGTTGGAACTTTTATGATCACCCTCACAAAAGATACAATGAAACAATGAAGAACTTCCCGTAAGTAAGGCAGCAGCTGTATATCTATCCTCTGACCTGAGATAACCTTTCTTAGAACTTGAACTTGAACCCATCCCTAAACCATCTTTAGCTAATTTTAGTTGCATCTCACTTTCAACTTCTTCCCTCAAGAATACCATCAGTTCATCTAGCCTAGCTCTATGCCTATCCCCTTCAGCCAACCCACTACTTTCTTTGCTCCTATGCTGCCAAACCCTTAAAACCTCCGTAGGAATGGCGGACAAAATCATTGGCATCAAAATAGCAGCACAGCTCCCCCTGGCAACGCCTTATGTTTCTAATGATATAATTTGGCATTCCAATTTATCATATAAAAATGCTAAATTACGCGTCTTGTGTTCATTACCAGTGTTTTGCAAAATTAATTTTAATAGCTCCCTAATATAAACATCAACTAATAAGTCATCGTTACCATACCTTGCCCTTAGAGCCTCAATCGCCTTGACATAATTTTATCCCGTAGCTGGAAAACTCTCCACAATTTCCCTAGGTTTAGACTTCTCGACCATACATTGTATAAGATATTGAAATTTGTCTGCATTTTCCAGTGAATCATCCCTGTCTATTTTTTCAAACCGTGCCCAAAAAGGTAACCATTCTAAAATATCCCCATTAAATTTTTTCAATTCCAGCTTAGGAAGTTTAACATTTGTAACTCTTTCCCCTTCCCTTTCAGATTGACTACTACTAGATTTTCTTTCATCTATCTCTAAGGCCCTTACCTTATGTAATACACTATTATACTGTACCATATACTCCTCAGTTACCGTAAACTCAGACTCAAAACTCTTGTCTATTTCCTCTTGAGTTTTATTCTCCACCCATATCAAGCTTTCCAATATCGCCTTATCCGCTTCTTGCAGCTCATCAAATCTCTTATTTAGAATGTCAAGTTTATTAGAAACACCCAGTTTGTCAATCTCACCTGAAACATCTAATAAGCTATTAATTTGGTTACAAAATTTTGTAACCAGCCTTCTTAAAGTTGGTCTGACAATTTTAGCTCTTTCCATATCCATTCCCAATCACTGTCCTGTCACGGTCTCCAGATGTCAAAAATAGAGCTAATAAAATTCAAACCAACAAATCTCAAAGTTGACAGAATATATTTTAACAGTTTAACAGCTCCAATAATACTGAATGTACAATTAATAGAACGTATGTTGAAAACATATGGCCTATGCCGAACAAATCTTTCTCTTCTTAATTTGCGAATATTAAGTATTTTTCTCACATAAGTTTAATTATAAATAAATATAACAACTAGTTTTTAAACATAAGAGTAAGAAATGAAAAAAAAAAAAAAAGTGATTTCTGCTCCTAATAAATACGTAAAAATGGTTATAAAATCGAAAAAATTTCAGTAACAATGTAGGAAAAAAATACAAACTCAAGAAAAAACAACAAAAAGAAAAAACTGTGAGCTACTATGCACATTTAATTTGTGTTTGGCTATGGAAGGTCGGGTTAACCTATCACAAATACGTATTTCCTTATGCATTGCTTCTGTAAAGTCAGGTTCCACCGTAGATGTGTCCCCTAGTCTCTTTATAACGGAGAGTGCTTCCATTACTTCTTTCCTGGAAGGCTTCAAGACATTTACTTCCTCATCATCATCTTATATGTCATCCTCAGAAGCCTCATCGGGTGCTTCATATGGTTCTGCAACGCACAAGTTTTCGTCGATTTTAACAAAATCGTTAAAACTTAAGTCCACAGGAACTCCAATGTTGCTTTGGTGGAAACGCCACTTCTCTGGCTCGTCCGTTGTTTCATGAATTAGAGCTGGTTCTTCAGTTATCGTCCAACCTTTTCTGAAGCATTTTCGTATTATTGCTTCTGAAACTGTATCCCAAGCAACCGATAATGATCTCATAGCTTGAAGAACATTCCAATTTAATATCGGTTAGCTGGTTTCTATGTTTATGATGGCTGCATTGACTAGACGTCTTCTATATTCTCTTTTAAGGCAGTAAATTATACCTTGGTCTAGCGGCTGGACTCGTGCTGTAGCGTTTGGTGGGAAACAACTATTTTGATGTTTGGGAGCTCCAAATTGTCACATTTATGAGCAGAGCAATTGTCAAGCATCAACCTAATTTTACTCTTTTCTGATGCCATCCTCCTTTGAAGTTTAATTAGTCACTCCCGAAATGCAACTCCATCCATCCTGGCGTTCTTGTGGTGTGTGTAAATGCACAGCAGATGTAACTGGTTAACATTTTTAAAACATCTACGGTTTTGGTATTTTCCTATCATCCAAAGTTTAATTTTCGTCTGTGGTAAACCTTTGAACAGAGAGGATCTCCGTAGAATTAGCAGCCTTCAGGCCAGATAAGACCATTTTAATTTAAATTACTTTTTTTTTTTTCCTTTTATGTAACAGTGTTATTTAATTATTTAAGTTAAATTAGTATATTATTTGACAGGTTTTTGTTTCTTTGTATTCATTTTAGATAGCTTTAGTTATTTTAATTTTTAGAATCTAAAATGCCAGGCTCCAGTGATGGTAGAAATGATATTCCACCAGATATATCAAATAGTTTACACAATAATTTATCTAACGAACAACCAGTTAATTTAAATTCAACCGAAGTAGAAATGGAAGGTGTTGATAACCAAAATTCAAATATTACCCTAGTTGAAAATAGTCCAGCAATCGAAAATAATACAAATATTAATAATTATAATAAACCACTTCGTTTATATGAAGAAAGAGATTTAGGACCTTATTGCGTATTTATTGAGAGCAAGTCGAACGAAGGGGCCGGAATAAGCCGTATTCACCCTATGACCATAGGAAAAATATTAAATCAATCTAGTCCGGAAATATACATTAATATTTTAGCAATCAATAGAACAGGACGCAATAGAATAAAGGTAGAAACCAGGTTGGGTGTAAACGCGAACGCTTTGGCTACTTCAGAAATTTTAAAATCAAAAAAATTGTATAGCATATATCCCCCAATCATGCTGGAGAGAAAAGGCGTAATAAGGGGAGTAGATATAAATTTATCGGAAGAAGATATTCTCAACAATGCTAAAACATTATATTCCGAGTCCCTCCCTTATTAAAAAGGTTTAATAAGAAAATTTTCAATAACACTACAAAGGAATACGAATATAAACCGACAGGTACTGTTTTAATTACTTTCAGAGGCCAATTTTTGCCTAATTATATTAGTATACACTATGTCAGGTGCGAGGTACACCGCTATATTCAATCCGTTATACAGTGTCAGAACTGTTTCCGGTATGGGCATCCCACCTCTCAGTGTAAAGGCACAAAGCCCAGGTGTCCAGTCTGTGGCGAAAAACATACAAAAGAAGAGTGTACTCCAGGTACTTTATTGAAATGTATTCATTGTAATGGGAACCATTTTTCATTAGCGAAAAATCTCTGCCCGGAATTCAATAACCAAAAAAAGATTAAAGAATTAATGGCTAATCAAAATTTAACGTATTTAGAAGCTAAAAATTGTCTAGAAGGAAAATCATATAGTTGGGCCGTTCTTAGACAAACTCCGGAATCATTTCCAACCTTAGACCACGCGGATAAAATAAACTCTAAATTCAAAGCCAATTCATTCATTAAAAGTAAAATAAGTGTAAACAAAAGACTTCGAGTCACAAGTCCAGTAAAACAAGACGGGAACGACATAATACGACAAACAAGAGATATAAACAATAGCTATTCCGCTCCTTTGTACCCGACAACCCCAATATTTACAAACAGCAATATCCCTACAAATAAACCTTCCGGAACCCTGTACGCTAAACCTACGAAAACCCAACAAGTCTCAGAAGCTATATTCGCAATAGTAAATACAATAATAACGAACAAAAATTTTTCTATAACCGAAGAAGAAATTAAAAATATGATTAGAGATAGAAGCGAAAGCCTACAAATATAAATAAATTAATTTACAAATAATTTAAAGATTATTTGTAAATTAAATTTACATATTTAAATTAAATTACAATTAAATTAATTTTAACTAGATTAAAATATTTTAAAAATAATAATTTAAAGCTATTTAACATAAACAAAAATATAAATACATAATAAAATTTCAATGCTATGTCTAGTCCAGAATCTTTAATGACCGAAACAATAAAATTAATGCAATGGAATGCTAGATCAGCTATTTCGAACAAAAATAGCTTAGAATCATTTATTTCACGGAGAAAATAGACATCGCCTTAATCTCAGAGACGTGGTTTAAACCCAATAGATACGTAAACATCCCTGGTTACAATGTAGTTAGGGAGGATAGACCAGATGGATACGGAGGAGTCGCAATTATAATTAAATCGAAATTCTATTTCAATCAAATCTTAAATTTCCACAAAATAAATAATGTAGAAATAGTAGCGATTAAATTAACAATTGATAATAAACACAAGCTCAACCTAGTGTCCTTATACGTTCCGCCCAAACACTCAATAACTAAAACTGATTGGGAAAATTTGATAAACAGTTTTGAAAGTCCTCTAGTCGTAGGAACGCCCACCATTATCAATGGGGGTGCGAAAATTGTGATAACAAAGGCAACAATCTAGTTTCTATCGAAAATTCGAATCTGATTTGCTTAAACAACAAAGGCGCGCCTCTGTTATTATACTCTTGTAAATAATATTCGTCAATCAAAAAATATTTGTTTGGACGTCACTTTTTGTACGGTCAATATTGCTCATACAATAGATTGGAAAGTATATGACGAGCCTTTAGGATCAAACCACTTGCCTATTGTTATGAAGATTCTCTATCAAATCAATAACCCACATATAACTCCGATACTACATTCGACTAAAAAATGGATAATTAAGTCAGCTAACTGGGATGAATTTGAAGCTGCCGCCAATTCTAATTGTTCTGCCCTATCAGAAATACCAACCTATTCAGAGTTTATTGATTATCTTAACAAAACAAGCACTCAGACAATTCCCCAATACAAACAATTTTATAATGATAAATTCAGCAAAAATTGGTGGGATAAAGAATGCTATTATTACCTACAAAACAGGAAAAATGCCTTTAGAACTTACAAAAAATATCCTTCCATAAATAACCTCATAAATTATCAAAAGGCAGATGCTCAGTTTAAAAACATCACCCGTACAAAACAAAAAAAAACATGGCAATCATTTTGCTCAACCATAAATAAAAATACCCCCATTAAAGATGTATGGCATAAGCTATCACTACTAAAAAATCGGAAAACGAATAATAAATTCTCTATTACTATCGGTGAATGGTGCGAAGAATTCATAGATCAGTTGGCCCCCCCCATTGGCTAGCATTCCGATTGAAGCAGACGAAATAACTAATATAACACCGAACTCAGAAAATATTAATAATATAACTGAGGATTCAATTATTAATAATAGCAATAGTAGTATATCAAGGGAATCAGACAAGGAAAAAATATTATCAAATTTTACATTACCAGAGCTCTTAAATGCACTAAAGGGTAACAATAATACAGCGCCGGGACTAGATAACATTCACTACATTATGTTAAGCAAACTACCAATCGAAATAAAAAATCGCCTCCTAAAAATATTTAACAATATATGGGAAACTAACTTGGTGCCGGATTCTTGGAGGGAATACTGTGTTATAGCGATACTCAAATCAGGAAAAGATCCTAAAATCGCTAATTCTTACCGACCCATAGCTCTTAGTTCTTGTATTCTAAAAACATTTGAAAGAATGATAAAATTCAGACAAGAATGGTGGCTAGAATCAAATAACAAATTACCCAACTATCAATATGGTTTTCGAAAAGGGAAATCCACACTCGATAGTCTTTTGGCGCTTCACACCGATATCCAAATTGCATTCACTCATGGTAAAAAAACAATAGCTCTATTTCTTGACATAACGAAAGCATACGATACCATTCCCATACACGTACTGGCAAGAAATATGAACAAAATTGGAATTCCACGTAAAATCATAGATTTTATAATTAATCTAATAGATAATAGAAAAATATATTTAAAAGTCAACAATTCAATAATTTTAACTAGAAACGCGAGAGTAGGACTACCTCAGGGAGGAATTCTAAGTTGTTTATTATTTATAATTTTCTCATCCGACTTAAGAAAATATATCCCGGATAAAGTTTCAATCCTTCAGTTCGCTGATGACATATGCCTATACACATCTCATAAAAATACAAATAGTGCGATAGAACTCTTAAATGAAGCTATAAAAGGTTTTAAACGATGGCAACTCGACTGTGGCATGGAAATTTCGGCAACGAAATCAGTAGTTTGTCCATTCAGTAGGGAACATAATTTTCCACTAAGGGACGAAATAGTTTTGGAGGGAATAACTTTTCCCTGCGCTCCTAGTGTCAGATTTCTGGGGATGTATTTTGACAGGAAATTAAATTGGAACAAGCACATTGCAGAAATCATCAAAAAATCGGAAAAAATTGTCAACACCTTAAGAATGATTAGTGTCAACGCCAAATGGGGTGCGGATCCAAATATTTCGTTACTATTTTATAGGGCTACTATAAGGGCGATATTTGACTACGGAGCAGTTATATACGGCGAAGCGACAGACACATCGTTAAAAAAACTAGATGTAATACAAAACAGATGTTTAAGAATATGCTTAGGTTTCCTTAAGTCCACCCCAATAGATATAATATTAAATGAAGCTGTAGAAATGCCATTAAAGCTTAGAAGACAATTAATAAGTGATAAAATCATTTTTAAAGTGAAAGACAGAAATCCTATATGTTACAATAAAATAGTAAATTTAAGCGTACTAGTATTAAGCAAGGCTTATTGGCAGAAAAAAAAATACACACCGCTTATTTATAATAGTTTTATAAAACATCAAAAAAATCTAGACCACGTTTATCCGGCTAATATACTCCCTCAGTTTTCGATTGACTTTGAAATGCTCTTTCAAAAATTCAACATAATAATAAACAAAAAGTTAAATTCTCTACCTCAAATAGCAGTAAATCAGGAAATAAAAGCCGTTATCTCTGATAATTGGCCACACCATATTTGCATCTATACTGACGGGTCAAAAATAAGTAACTTATCAGGCAGCTCATTATACGTTCCGAAATTCAAATATATCGCAAAGTTTAAATTACCGCCAGGTTGTTCATCGTTTACATCAGAATTATACGCTATTCTAGAAGCCTTAAAATATATTAATCAGTCGGAAAAAAGTAAATTTTTAATTTTATCAGATAGCCTAAGCTCATTACAAGCAATAAATAATTTTAAAAACATAAACAATAACAAAGTCCTATTGGACGTCATTAAACTACATTACGAATCTTTAAAAAATGACAAACAGATAGTATTCTTATGGGTCAAAGCTCACGCAGGGATTTCAGAAAATGAAAATGTCGATGGTTTTGCAAAAGAGGCTATTTATACATATCAGTCCCTTATACGGATTTTCATTTAGTTATTAAAGACGATTGCAGGAACTCTTGGCAACAACAATATACACACTCCCAAACAGGCCAGCATTACAAATCAATTTTTCCAATCATTTCTTGTAAGCCATGGTTTTCAACAACAAATCTGTATAGAGACGAAGTAAAAATATATTGTAGACTCAGGTCGAACCACGGATTATCTAACAGTTATTTACATCAAATAGAAATTTCGAATACGCCTCAATGTGTAAATTGTACTAATCCTGAAACACTTTATCATATTATCATGGAATGTGATGCCTACGAACCTCATAGAAGAGTACTTTTACAAGCCCTCGGCAATAGTAACATAACATATAAACAAATATTGTCACTGAGCAGCGGTGAACAGATAGCTAGCGTTGTGAAGTACTTGAAAGCTATTAAAAAATACATTTAATCGAAAATAGTCTACAACTTTAACTCTGGCTGTATGGATTTATCCAATGCCATAAAAAAAAAAAAAAAAAAAAGTTTAATTTTTTCTGTTCCATCAGCATTTCAACAAACAGCAACTGTTAATATTGACTTGCTCTTTGATCCACCATGACCCTTGAGTCCTTTGAAATCAAGAATTCTTTCTGGCAGTGAATGATAAAATACGCCGGTTTCATCAAAATTAAAAATATCCTTTTCTGCGTATTTCGCTTTCTTTGCTTCTATTATTTTTAACCAGTCTTTAACGCTTGAATCATCTACTTTGTTGACTTCATCAGAAACAATGTGCGATGTAATGTTATGTCTTTTTTTTAATCGCCAGAGTCAGCCATCAGAGTATTCGAAGTTAGAAATGCCAAGTTCACTTGAGAGTTCTTTAGCCTTAGCTTCAATAAGAGGGCCTGGGATTGGTATTTGAGATCTTATTTGTTTAAACCAATCTATCAATTTTTTCCGAGTCTTCATGAGCCGCAAAGCGCAGTTGTTTCTTTGATGCTGAAGTTAATCCTTGGGCTGCGGTTAAATCTATTTTATCTATGTTTTTTATAATGGTTGACAATGTTGATTTTGGAGTTCCATATTTTTCTGCGATGGTTTTCTTACTTCGAATTCCCAATTCAACATCCTGGATAATTTTCACTTTTTCCTCGATTGATAAGGATTTACTTTTGTGACACGCGTTTACTAACGAACTGGTGTATAAAAAAAACGGCTACAGAACAATGATGCGAATAATCCAGAGGTCAAAACAGAACTGAGCTAGTTGTGAGAAAAATGTCAATGGAATCAGAGAGAGGAAAATAAAATCGGATTAGCCAACTAAATAGACCTCAATTCTAGAAACTAGTGCTACATCCTCTTCCCTATTATATAAACGCGCTCATTCTATGTAACACAGTAAACAAAAATATTAATAAAAATTCTAGCAGTTCGTTATAACAGAATATAATAATTCATTGGCATCAAATTTAGTTCGTAGTTCGCACTAACCGAGGGATTTCGCTATAACGAGGGGTTCAGCAGTAAAACAATGGTAATTTTGGGGGGATAGTATTTTGGTTCGCTTTATCGAGGTGTTGGTTATATCCAAGTTCGTAATAATGAGGGTTTACTGTATTAACTATCAATTTATTAAAAGATTCATTTTATATATTTAATTGTAACTATAAACATCTCTTACTTCTTTTTGGATCTTGGCTGTCCTCCTCACAGAGACCTCTGGCTGCAAATCCTTCTCTTATCCCATTGGCCATTTCTACTATGGTCATCCTCTTTTATTCCTTTTCCAAGGTGAATAATTAAATATTCTTCTAGAGTTTAGAAATACCACAATTAAAATGTCTCCTGAAATCCATCTCCATCTCTAAGTGTTCATTAGCTGATTTGATGGCTCAGGCTTCAGAACTAAACTCAACAAAGAAGTGATATATATATATTTAATTTAATATTCATTAATTATATTTTGGGTTTCACAGTCATTGAGTTTACATATTTCAAGCCAATCAAAGATCAGGTTAATTTCTTATTTAGATAAAAGTTAAATAAATATTTTTTTAAATTTACAGTCATATGAAAATATGGGCATTCATTTATTTTTTTAATTTCAGGAAAACAATGGTGTTGACAGCAGAGATATCCCATTGTATTTTGCAAGGAAGGCATTGGAAGCAGCAAAGGAAACTGGAAATATCATATTAAAAAAAGAAAAATTACAAAAAATTATTCAAGTAAGTAACCAAAAATAAAAAATCTGGTGCGTGCGCGCAACACACAACTTTCACTTACCAACTTACTTAGATTAGAAATTGACGTGTTTTGCTAATTATCATTTGCCAAAGCCACACATTTTTCTACATTCATATCTTATTTTTGTTAATCGTTAAAGCCGTTTTTGAGTAAATAAAAAAACCCCGTGAAAATGATACAAAATTTATTAAGTAAAGTCCCCCCTCCCGTAGATCAATTTTGATGAAATTTTTACAGTCATATCTCGGGCATATAAATACATCAAATACCAAGTTTGATCAAAATCGTTAAAACCGTTTTTGAGTAAATAAAAAAAACATGTGAAAATGGTACAAAATTTATTAAGTAAAGTGCCCCCTGCGGTTGATCAATTTTGATGAAATCTTTACAGACATATCTCGGGCATATAAATAGATCAAATACTAAGTTTAATCAAAATCGTTAAAGCCGATTTAGAGTAAATAAAAAAACCACGTGAAAATGTTACAAAATTTATGAAGTAAAGTCCCCCCTCCGGTTAATCAATTTTGATGAAATTTTTACAGTCATATCTCGGGCATATAAATAGATGAAATACTCAGTTTAATCAAAATCGTTAGAGCCGTTTTTGAGAAAATCGAAAAAAACCTAAAAAGTTATTAAGTAAAGTACCCCCTCCCTTTAAGTAATTTTGATGAAACTTATGCTGTCACATCGCGGGCATATACATACACTAAATACCCAATTTCAGGTCCCCACGGTTTATAGTTTTTGAGCTAGTCTGTTCACACACACACACACAGACACACACACACACACACACACACACACACACACACACACACACACACACACACACACAGACCATTTCGCGGAACTTGGTCATTTCGACTCAGGGGGCCCCAAAACGTGTATTTCCGTTGAAAACCGGAAGTCGAAATTTTTCACGATCGCAATACTTCCACTTACTATATATTTCATATATAGTAAGTGAAAGTAAAAATGGCTGGTTCAAACAGGAATAGCAGAGCAGAGTCTCATGTATTTATTTATTCCGTTATATGAGATGACGCTTTTGGTGCTTAGCAGCATATTCATCTTGAAACTATTTTAATTTGAGACTGTTTTAAAAATTGGTAAATACTCATTTATTAAGAGAATAAAATAGCAGTCTACCTATCATACCATTGCATATTTTATTTTATATTATCCAAATATATTGTATATAATATAACCTGTAAAACATGCATATACAGTATAACCTCTTCATAACGGAAACCTCGGTTAAGCGGAAGATTTCGTAAGTCCTGGTTTTCTCAGGGGAAGAATTCACCTCCCATACCTGGAAACTCTAATAAACAGAAAGGGAAAGTTGTGTTCAAAATAAATGGGCAAAGCTTCTCTCTATACCGGAAAGTTTTTTTTTCTAGATCTGTGAATCATGGGATCATTGTTTTAATCCATAGCTTGATATCATTCTCAGATCTGATCAGTAGCTCTTTAGAAACCCTGCGTAAATACATTATATTGTCTTCAGTTAAAACGTTGTGAAGTGTGCTAACTCTGTTAGATAAGGTAAGGGATTGAATTGAGGAATAAGGACAAATTTGACATTAGGGATATTATATTGAAATTTAAATGTAAAAATCTCGAAATTATGATATACTTAAGAATAAATCAAAAATGCTGAAAGAATAATAATAATAAGAATAAGAATAATAATGAGTAAGTGCAAAATATTCTTTAGTAAAAAGGTATAGGGGCCCTGATTTTGAAATTTTGAAAGTTGAAAACTTACTGTATGTATAGTTCATTCAACCATATTCAATCATAAAACTTTCAGGTGTGACTTTCCAAACTGAAGCCTTGAAATTAGCTGGAAAATTAAATGAAACTAAATTTAAACCATCTAATGGTTTGCTAGATAAATTTAAAAGTATCGCAATATTGTTTGGAAACAGATTAGTGGTAAATGAAAAGTAGTTAAACTTATTAGTGACTGAAAAAATTTACATCACTCATTGAAAACTATAATAAGAGAGATGTGTAAAATGATGACGAAACCGGCCTCTTTTTTAAATTCAGTTCCACAAAATCATAAGTTCTGAAGGGAGAATAGTGTATAAGATGGAAGAAAGTGAAAGATAGGCTCATATAAGAATATAGAATATGGCTCCTTAAATGAGAAAGCTAAAAAAAGTGTTGTCTTTTTCAATTCATGTTTTTTTTTTTCACGTTATATTCATTTTCTTTTTAATTATGTTAGTTTACTATATGTTGTATGTAAGAATTCCTTTCAAATAAATGGCTCTGACCCATGTTTATTTTTTCTAATAAACCTCCTTTTAACGGAAACCTCTGTTCACCAGACAAATGATCCAGTTCCCAACCATTCTGGCGGAGGTTATTGGAGGCCCCCCCCCCCCTGAAAGGTGGGGACACCAATTAACTATTACTATTTCTGTATAAAGGACTATTTTTATTTATATTTTAACTCCTTAAATGAAAAATGGATTGTATTTAAACATTTAATAAAACTTTACAATGTAACTATGCACTAATATTTTAAATTAGGACCTTCATAAAACATAAAAATTTAAAAATAAAAAAGTGCGCCCCCCCTCAAAAATTTTCTGGATCCGCTACTGGGTTATAATGTAATAAGTTTTATATTATTGGTGGATCCAGTAGTTTACTAAGGCGGGCATCCAAATAAAAAACAAACTATTAAATGAAGGATCTTGGATTTGGTACTTTGTAAGAAAGTATATTTTGTAGGTTTCAATGGTTCTGCAAGGAGGCAGGTTGTCCAATCTGACGCTCTACCACCAGATATTTCCCCCTTTATTTTTATAAATTAATTAATAGTATCTGCTTTATAAAGGTCGGATGTTCTCCCTATGCTTTATTTACCTCAGGTTTTATTCACAGTTAGTGTAACAGTGTTTAATTATTACATGCATTTGATAACTTTGATTACATCTTGCAGGTCCCATAACTGGTCCCAGAAAAATTTTTGGGAAGAGGGGGATTTAAATTAATGTCACTTACCATAGTGTGATAGTTTGTTTAGGAGATGGAGGAATAAATTTTGCTTACAGAAAAAAAGGTTTGGGATTGGCACATTGGGATAGGTAGAGCATTCCTCCAGATGGAGGTAGCATGGATGGCAAAAGGTTTTCTGAAGGATGTAATTTTGTAAGATGGGATACATAAATCATTAGATTGGGATCTTATATTTAAACTGTGGATGTAATGAGCCTTTTTTGCTCTAAAGACCTGGAAAAGAAACAACACTAAGAAGGCATTGTCGCTGGTGAGTAGGATAAAGCCTCTTCAACTCAGTTTAACAGCTGGTAGTGAGAGCTTCTGGGACGTCCATAGATAAATTGTATGAAACAATTCATAAGTCTTTTTCAGTCTTATTTTTTGCTTAGTGGATGGCCCTCTGTATACCAAGCTGCCATAATCTAAGTGGGAGAGGGGGTGGAAGGGGGTTACTAGGAGCTGCCGTATATTTTGAGGAATAGAGTTACTGAATTTTAGAAACTGTTTTAGGATAGGTATGGACTCTCTAGTGATCTGGGAAATATGGTTGTTCTAGGAGAGGTACTGATCTAAAATATTGATTCAACTCCCAGATTTTTTTTATTATTAAGGTGAAGTAGTGGATAATAAGCAAGAGAGTTAATGGATTGCTTGTGCCGATAATTATTGCCTAGGTTTTTTCAACATTTAGCCTCAATCTTTACTGCCTATTGTTAATGTTATCTATATCCATTCAAAATTATTGAATTGCCTCAAGCATCTCTGTAGGATGAAAGGATTGTACAATCTGAAAAATCACCAGCATAGAAAATGTTAAGAAGAGTGATCAAGCCAGGAAGGTCATGTATATTGCAAACTGGGTTGGTGATAGGGTAATCATGCTGAACCAATTTACAGCAATCCCAGAAAAAACTAATGAGACTCTAGGACTGGTAGAGGTGGCTCAGCAACTGACAGTCTACAAGAGAGAGTTGAAAGTGCAACTCGGTTGGAAATTAAGAATGGAAGAAAGGTTAGCGGTAGAAAAACCATTGTTGATTGCATCCGGGATATTATGGACAAGGGTGCTAGGTAGGAAGAATAGAGCCCACAATGTAGAGAGGTACTGTTCAGAAGTAGGGAGGCAACAGAGATCATCTCAAAATTTGATAATAATGAAATATATAATGATAATATATAATGATAAATATATAATGAAATATATATATGGATAATGAAACGAATAGAGCAATTAGAGGTATGCACAAAAGTTCCAGTCTGTGAGGGACCCCCGCAGGTGTTATGAATGTGATTGCTCAGGGCACATTGCAGCAAATTTACCACCTGTTCATTCAAGGGTTCATTACAAACTATCAAAGAGAAACCTTTGAGAGCAAACTGTATTATCAGTACTGGACGAATCCCATAAAATTTCATTAGTAATGAAAGTGTGCTGCAAACCTCTGTCGATTCAGAAAAGAAAATCAATGATATAATGGGCCTTTCAAAGTGGTAGTTTCGAAGGAGCACAATGTAGTCATCATTCAGAAGACAACTGTGGCAGAGGTGATAAGTAGCA
The DNA here is from genome assembly GCA_911387785.2 of Aelia acuminata. NCBI lineage: Eukaryota > Metazoa > Arthropoda > Insecta > Hemiptera > Pentatomidae > Aelia > Aelia acuminata. The sequence continues at coordinate 2,210,916 of OU426980.1, forward strand.
GATGTTAACAAATCCTATAAAGAAACAACATATAATAAAAATACTATTCAAGGCCTCGAAGAAGATAAACAAAATCAGTATTATCCAAGCATCAGTGGTATTCACTTTGCACCCCCTATTCTCTCTTTTTTTAAATGTCATATATTGTTCTGCGTTCGCTCCATTGAGGTTCCGGTGTTATCTAGCGCTGCACTGCTGCCCTCACATAGATAGCATGTAACTAGCCACACACGTCTAGCTGTCACCTGAGAGCCTGGACCTGGCGCTATATCTACTTGGGCCCACGTCAATTTTCCTTTTGTTTAATCTATTTCACGCAATTATGGAGTAGAAGAAAGAAGTTGCCCCAGGGGGATACCTGGGGCGGAGAAGGAAGCAGAATGTGGTCAGGCCTGACATTTAACATCAAAATGTAAGTGAGACTCAAATTAAATTTTCGGCATGATCGCCCACCCCAAACTTTATTCAGCATTCACATCGTCCCCACGATCGTCTTTGTCATCCATAAAATAGTTCATCAAAATTCCACTAAGACTTACCTGTTTTGTATCAATTTTATCAATATATGTACCGCTTTAAAATTGTAAATTTAAAAACAATAGAGGTTTATTTTTTTTCTGTTAATTTCTTAATTTATTCATACAGTCCACTCAGATTTATTTTTAAGGTTTCAACCAGCTACAGATTTTGAGCCCTGACAGTCTGCTGGGGGCCAAAGTCAAACATTTTTGGACCAGCCATTCCGGATTATAATTAAAATCATTATTTAATTCATTAATGTAATTTGAAAGTGTTAAGTTCAACATATAAGTAGTGTTTGTTAATTTTCAAGCTTGCAAGCAGCTTTATTTTATATATTTATTTCTAAAAGCTGGATTTGGTTTTATTTCTTATTTCAATTTTTGTTAGCTACCTATTTAAAACCTATTTCAATTTTTGTTAGCTACCTATACCTAGCTATCTATTTAAAATATAACTAAATAGTAGTAGTAAAATAGTATCAGATAAAAAATAACTCACAAACATCGGATTATTGTATTTTGATTGAATAGTTAATATCGGAATCATTGGATCGGGTTATTATTTAGTGACACAAGAAACCTTCATTTCATTTTTTATTTATTTTTTAAAATATTATAGATGATATATTATCAATATATTACAAATCAAGCCAGGGACAGCTTTGAATGTCTAAAGTATTGTGGACTTCCAGAAGGTTTCTCTTTATAATATCCGTTTTCAATATTCCCCTTAAAAATTATTTATTTATTAAAAAATATCTATACCTTAATGAAAGAAAGCTAGACACAATAGACACAGAGAACTAACAAGAGATCGCATTGACAAAGATGGTCGCGGTAGTCAGGGGGGGGGGGTAAATCCCCACCCGCCCTCCTCCACCGCTACACCACATAATAAGGACTTTTTGAATATTTACCTTTGCGAGAGGTAATTAGCTAGGAAAAAAAACCATAGTAATTAGTTAATGAAAATTTACGTGTGCGAGAGCCAACTTGAGCGCGGGGCCAACTAGTTGGCGAGGGTGGTGGTCCCTGGTGGGGTCGGGGTCCCCGACATTAACATGTATATCAGCTTGCAAAGATTTATTGAATGTTAATAATGGTTTGGAAATTTTAAATTGAAAGTTAATTAAGTCCTAAATTTAATATTTTACAGTATTTTATTATAAATGTGGTTACTTCATAACCCACCTGTTGCTCATCAGTTGTAGTAAATTCTCTCTCTACAATTTATACTTATTAACCAGTAATTCAAATATTTTTTATTTACGACTGTTTACAACATTAAGTCATATGTCGTCCCCAATAATAAGCGCTCTCCATTTCTTTCGGTCTTCCCAGTCTCCCTCTCTTATCCCTCTGTTCATCATTCCTTCTTCCACTCCGTCATACCAGAGTTTTCTCAGGCGACCTCTTTTCCTTCTTCTTTCTGGTTTCCATTTCAGCAGTTTTTTTGGCCATGCTCCCTCATTCATCCTCATAACATGTCCAAACCATTTTAACCTCATGGTTTCTATACTATGGAGGATGTTTTCTTCTTTCCCAACCCGCCGTCTTATTTGTTCGTTGGGAATTTTTTGGATTCTGGACACTCCGCATGCTCGCCTCCAAAAATCCATTTCTAGGGCTAAGAGCCTACCTGCTTGTTTAGCTTTTAATGTCCACGCTTCTGCCGAGTAGAGGCTGACGCTTTCCAAAAAGGCTTTATACATTATTTTTTTTGTTTTCATGCTGACATTCCTACTCCATAATACCGAGTTCAAGATGCCGATGATTTTTTTTCCTTGAACGACCTTTTCCTGGATGTCCAGATCGCTGGACCCTAGCGAGTCCAACCAGCTTCCTAAATACTTAAACTTGCATTGTGGCTCTAAATTCCATCCTTCCAGGATTAAATTACTCCCTGTTCCGTTAAAGGCCATGTAGACGGACTTTTCCTTGCTGACTTCTAGCCCCCAACTAGAATATTCCTGAAGGATCTTCCTCATCATGTACTCCACATCCTCTACTTCTGAAGCGATAATGACTTGGTCATCAGCGAACTGGAGATTGAAGAGGTAGTCACTACCAATCTTGATCCCCATACCCTGGCATTTTTTTTTCCAATTCATTAAAGCCCTTTCCACATATATATTAAAAAGGAGAGGAGATAATGCGCATCCTTGCTTCAGACCTTTCAAATCTAGCCACACTACACTTCTTCAAATTTAGCCACCGGTTCAATAATAAACTGCTGGTTCAATAATTATTTTTCAAATCTGCTAATTCAAATATGTACTATCATTTACGTGTAAAATTTTCATTTAGTGTTTTATTAAATTTATCATTTATTACCTGCATTATTATCAAGTCCAAATTCTGCTATTTATCTTAATCCTTTAGTAAACTATTGCATTTATGTTTCTTTAAACAATATTGTCATAAACTTCAGGTCCTATTAATTATGATTATTTCATTTTTCAAATCTAATTACCTTTTCTGATTGAAAAGGCAAGTTTTATTAATTTATTCATAAATGTAACAATGTTTTAGATCTTGAGTATGGTCACATAAATCTCAATTAAAAAGGTGGTTTTCTTGATTTATAATTGATTTCATTAACACTATTATTTTATTTCATTAACTAAATTGTAATTGTAAGTATTTTCATTCAATTGCAGGGCTTGGATTTATTCATATGAAAAAAAAAAAAAAAAAAACTTGTCTCATTTCCAGTTGTGATTTTTATATTATAGAGATTCAATCTCAATTTTGGTAGCTGTTCACCTAGTTTGTATTTTTGTATGTTATATATGTACACTTCACTCAATAATAATTCTTTCTCAATTTCAGGTGGTTAATATAAGCTATTATATGTTCTATAAATTATTTAAAGCTAATGTTGGGTTTTTGATATTCATATTTTCAAGTTTGATTTTTTCCTTATCAGTGATTCCTTTATCATTTACTGTAGAATAGTACCTATTACTAGATCTTCAATGTAGGAATAATTTTCTAAGTATTATAATTTATTATTAATATTGTCTACCAGTTTTCAATCTAATTGATGGGGTTTCATATAATTATTTCAAGTTGCCTGGGACTTATTTATTCATCTATTGTTTATGCTACTGTTTATTCTCTTGTGAATAATATTTATATTGGGGATGATATTTCTTAACTTTGTTATTTAAGTTTGTGTTTTATTTTTCAGTCTGGTATGTACCATTGTTTAATTTATTCATAGGATATTTCATGCTTCGGACTAATGTCTATTAATCTTGGTGAGTATTGCTTGTTTACAGCATTTCTTTAATTTCTTTTCAGTTTCACCACCGAGTTCCAGATGCCAGTAGTTCATTCCTTTTGGTTTGTCCCCGTTAGTGAGTCAGCTCTCCCAGTGGGTTGCATTTTTGTACTCCTACTCCTCACCCCACATTGCTGAAGGCTCACTCAATATTCACTGGTGGCTCTATTGTGGCATCACATTTCCTAGTTCTCCTCTTCGTAATGTCACTCTTGTTTCCCTCGGTGTTGTGTTTATCTGAATATTTTGCCCTGTTGATTGTTTTCTTAGCTGTTTCGGGTATCCAGGATTTAATTATTTTCATCCCCTCTCCTTAAATTGATGTAATGTTTTATTTAATTTTTTCATTACTTTGTTTCACAGTAAATATTTCCCAGGTAAATATTTCTCTATAACATCTTTAATTAATATTGTGGGTGATCAAATGTTAGCATTTTCTTTATCGGCCTTTCCACTTGCTTCCCTTCTCCGCTACCTCTCCCTATTGGGGCAGTGTTTTAGTTTATATACTTTTCTTATCAAAATATCAATTCCATGGATGCTGAAGAATATAATAGAAGAACTCAGCTCATCGAGCGAAGCCTCTGCGAATGTAAGCGGAATATCCTAGCTATCAAAGACATTCCAGTTTCTGTCTCTCATGATGATGTAGACTACTATGAGGCCCATTTCAAGTCTGTCCAAGGATTTTGGCATAAGTTTTTGGGGTCCTACGCTAAAAGGGAGGAACTAGCAATTATTGCAGGAAAGGATGATTTCCCTACTAATGCCTGGGCAGCTATCTATGACTCTCTGCATCAGACAATCATCAAGGCTGATGGGAGGTTGCGTACTCTTCGAAGAGAACTTCAGGCATCACAGCATAACAACGAACCACCATCCTCCATAAACCCTGCCACGCTGAACTCAACATCCAGTTCATGCCGCCCTCACCTGCCAGAGATCCCAATTCCTTCTTTTAACGGTGACATGCTCAAGTGGAACTGCTTCAGAGACACTTTTGTTTCCCTGATCCATTAGGATCCAACCCTGTCAAGCGTTCAGAAGTTCCACTACCTCATAGGTGCACTAAAAGGGGAAGCCGCCAGTCTTGTCAAGAATTTTCCTGTTGATGATAGATCCTATGCACAGGCTTGGGCTAAAGTCAATGACACCTATAACAACCCTTGTGTCAGTTTACTAGAACAGCGCATCCTGGACTGCAGCACTGCCTTATGTTGAACAGAAGTTCTGAGCCTGCCTTTATCCTCATACAACGAAAACGTAAGCATGACGTACATCACACCATCCGCGAACACCTTTGTCAAAATATTAGGGCTTTTCTGGAACCCTTCATCAGACGCCTTTTCGTACCCAACTCAAACTCCCCCGTCTGAGGGGGTCACCAAGAGGATTATGCTCTCCGCTATAGCCCGCATATTCGACTCGGTGGGATTATTGACACCCGTTATGTTTGCCGCCAAGTCATTCATTCAGGAGGTATGGAAGCGAAAACTTGACTGGGACGACTGCCTTCCTGAAGACCTTAAGTCAACCTGGGACCTATTTATCTCCGATTGGTCAACCCTTTCCACGATTTCCATTGCCCGGTACGTTTCAGATGTGGGCGCCTCTTTCCAACTTATCGGTTTTCGCAACGCTTCATCAAAGGGCTACGCTGCCGCATTGTATCTGCGCTCTGAACTATCATCCGGAAGAGTCAAAGTGTCATTGATCAAAGCGAAATCTAAGGTTGCTCCTATAAAATTTCACTCTATTGCTCGCCTAGAACTTTGTGGGGCTCTTTTGCTTGCTTGCCTCGTCTCTTCAGTGACCCTACTCACTTCCAGAGTGCATTGCTTTACAGACTCGGAGGTAGTCTTATCATCGCTCGGAACGCCCACTTACGAACTCAAGTTGTTTGAGGCAAACAGAGTCACGCAAATTCTCAACGTTGTTCCTGTTGACTTTTGGAGACATGTTTCATCATCAGGAGAACCCTGCTGATCTCGCATTCCGCGGAAGCTCCCCAATGCAACTGAAGTATGACACCCTCTGGTGGAGTGGACTACCGTGGCTTCAGCTAGGACTCGACCAATGGTTTCAACCCAGCTCGTGTGCTACCGTGCTTGCCGCTGTTTCCCTACCTAAAACCACTGATGAAGAAAAGGACTGCATCCTCAGATTCTCATCCTTTCTCACATTAATCAGAGTCTTTGCATATATGCTTAGGTTCACTAACTGCCTTCAATCTAAGATCAAGGGCACTGAAGTCAGCAGGAGTGGTCCTATTTTCGCAACTGAACTTCTGGAAGCCGAACTTCGTCTTGCCGCCTTTGTTCAGAATCTTTATCTCCCTAAAGCATTATTTAATGGAGAGAAAGCTTTACCCAATGAGTTTGCAAAATTGCAACCCTTTACCGATGAGCGTGGGTTAATCAGGGTGGGCGGCCGTCTACAGGAATCTTCGCTCTCTCATGACACCAAGCATCCCATTTTGATTCCTTACGAAGCCCATTTTTCCAAGATACTGGTGGACCATCTCCACGGTTCCAACTTTCATGCAGGCCCAACCCTTTGCCTCAGTCTACTCCGCCGCAAATATTGGATTCCCCGGGCTACTAGGCTGATCCGAGGCAGGATTATGCGTTGTGTACAAAGCAGAATTCTCAAGGCAAAACCACTAACTCCAATCATGTCTCACTTGCCAAAGGGAAGAGTCCAGCAGGGCAAGGCATTTACTCAAGTGGGAGTTGATTTTGCTGGACCTTTCATGATTAAGGAGTTTCAAAGTCAAAACGCCGCCTCAGGAAAAGGTTACCTGTGTTTATTTGTGTGCTTCGCGAGCAAGGCAGTTCACCTGGAATTGGTGAGTTCACTCTCCACCGCTGCCAAGTTAAATGGGTTTTCATTTAATTTTATATTGAGTGAAGTAAACATTATTTTGTAACTTTCAGCACTGTACTGCCTTCAGCCACGAGAGTCTACCCATGTTCTTCAACATGCCGTTCATTAAATCAGGCGGAGCTGATTTAGGTGGGCGGTTTGTTCCGCGTTCGCTCCATTGAGGTTCTGGTGTTATCTAGCGCTGCACTGCTGCCCTCACATAGGTAGCATGTAACTAGCCACACACGTCTTGTTGTCACCTGAGAGCCTGGACCTGGCGCTATATCTACTTGGGCCCACGTCAATTTTCCTTTTGTTTAATCTATTTCACGCAATTATGGAGTAGAAGAAAGAAGTTGCCCCAGGGGGATACCTGGGGCGGAGAAGGAAGCAGAATGTGGTCAGGCCTGACATTTAACATCAAAATGTAAGTGAGACGCAAATTAAATTTTCGGCATGATCGCCCACCCCAAACTTTATTCAGCATTCACATCGTCCCCACGATCGTCTTTGTCATCCATAAAATACTTCATCAAAATTCCACTAAGACTAACCTGTTTTGTATCAATATATGTACCGCTTTAAAATTGTAAATTTAAAAACAATAGAGGTTTTTTTTTTCTGTTAATTTCTTAATTTATTCATAGTCAACTCAGATTTATTTTTAAGGTTTCAACCAGCTACAGATTTTGAGCCCTGACAGTCTGCTGGGGGCCAAAGTCAAACATATATATTATGACAATAATAACAACTTACAATTAATTTAATCCACATATTCACTACAATGTAAAGTCCATTACATACGGAGCAATATAATATGTGATTTCTTTCTAGAGCCGTGGATTTGCTGACAACTTGATTCAAAAATTTTTGGAAGAGTATACTAAAGGAGACATTGTTTCTCAAAAGTATTTGGAATCTTCAAGATTAAAGCTTGACTTAAATATGTTTTCTTGTTATGAAGATTTGCTTCATGCTTTTGATACTAAATGCTTCAGTATTGCTCAGGTATTACTCTTTTCAGTATCAGAATTTCTTAAACTTGGCAGATTTCTTATTATTTGCAATTTATTAAAGCCTGATATTAATATCCTATTTTTAATTATATTTAAAATGATTCCTTGAGGTATAGTAATAATTACCTTAATAGTATGGCCACTGAAGTGTTCATAAATGTACATTGAAACCATTATTTCTTAATTTTGGTAGATATTCAGCCACAGTGAAATATCATTTTGGAATATCCTTATGTTGAAAAAAACTTACTCTGGGAATTCTCTGGAAACACCACTTTATTACCAGTTAATTTTATTATACATTATATATATATATATATATATATATATATATATATATATATACACATGGCAGTTAAAATGATTGCCATTGCCATGTATACTTTATTTTTTAATCCTTTTGCAAATTTTGTATATAGCTAACAATAAAGTATTATATATATATATATATATATATATATATATATATATATATATATATATAAGTTACGTATAGCAGTGTGCTACATTATTGCCTTAATACCAGGTCATTCAAAAAGTCCTGTCGTTTTTCGTTTGTTCGTTGTTCATTTTGATTCTAGAGTGTTTGCTAATTAATTCCGTTCAATACAACTTTTATCCATGTAAACACAAATGTTTATACTTTATGAATAGGAGGCTAAGGAGGATTAATTTAATGCGGTCACCATCCAACTGTCTAGTTAAAATGATTCCAGTTGAAACTCAAATTCGGTCGATTTTGCTCTATGAGTTTAAACTTGGCTCAAAAGCTGCCGAAACTGCTAGAAAAATATGCTCCGTGTTTGGGGAAGATGTGCTGTCTGAGCGGAAGGCACAATTTTGGTTTTCAAAATTTCGTGGAGGCGACGAGACACTAGAAGACGAGGCACGCTCGGGTCGACCAACTGTAGTTGATAAGGAGGACGTTCGAAGAGTAGTAGAGTTGGATCCGCGTCAAAGTTGTTCAGAGATAGCCTCTCAACTTAATATCTCAGCCACCACTGCCTGGAATTACCTTAAAGAACTGGGAAAAGTGAAAAAACTGGATAAATGGATTCCTCATTTCCCCCAAAAAAACGACAGGACTTTTTGAATGACCTGGTATTATCATATATTATTACCTAACCGCATATGTGTTACATCGAGCATTGTTGTGATTAAATAAATCTCAGTGTTTGTTCAGTCTATGCTTGTGTCATTTAACTTTCTTTATAATCTTTCGTATTTGTAAACCAAACCAAGTTAAGTGGTGCCGAAACCCGGGACTGTGAAATTACCGAAATTGCTTTTTAGTGTGCAGTTTCAGAGTTAAGTGAGAAAGTTTCGAGATGGCAACTAATGTTTTGAGGCCAGCTACTCTTGAGGTACCGGGTATTCCTTCGCTACCCCAAGAGACGTTAGCAGGTGCTCATGCGACAACTTTAGAATGGTTGAAGATCAGAGTAGCAACCTCACAAGATCTAAGAAAGGCCATTTCGGACTTGGAACGATTCACAGGAGAGACAGGTGAGTTAAATCATTTTTTAAAAGGACGTGATAGGCTGATAGCTAGGATTGAGGCAAAAGCGACGGAGAATTTACTCAATCCAGAAGACGGAGAGGCGCTGAAAGCAGCGTTGGTTTGCTGTGTGAAAAGAAATATCTTGAATCACATTCAAGCGGATGAGGAGACCCCTTGGACAGTTGTTAAGGAAAGACTGAAGAAGGCTTACGGAAGTGGAAGATGGACCCCGGAAGAGGACATTTTTCAGATGTTCCGAGAGACGAAATTGCCACGTCAGACGAACGGACAATATGCCGCGACGCTGCTTACTCGTTACAAACAAGTTACAGAAAAAATGAGGGAGACCATTAGCGCGGTTGAGGTAGATGCCAGGATGGCATTTTTGTCGACTATCCTCAGGGTGCAGCTAGCCAAAGAAACGGGAAAGAAGGAGGGATTTCCGAGAGAGCGTACATTTGTGGAGTGTGCACAGGATCTAATTGACTCAAGTGCAAGAGAAGAAGACTCCCGCATGGAAATGGAAGATGTAGGATGGAGCAGGGTGACATATAAGCGCCCTCAGTATAATTCTAACCCATTGAGAAGAAAAGAATCCACGTATAGAAGCAAGGAGAAACCTGTAAATGTTGAGAGAAGACCAAGGCAGAACAGAGCGAGGTTGAGTCCAAGAAGAGAAGAGAGGAAGTGTCATGGCTGTGGAAAGAGCGGTCATCTAGTGGCGCAATGTCCCCGCACCAGGTGCTTTGAATGTGGGACAGAGGGACATATTGCCAGGCAGTGCCCCTACATTTACTCAAGAAGAGACCAGCCAAGGGCGGAGCCGATGGAGGTAAACGCTCAGAGAATTCACCGAAGAAGCAGAGCGCTTTCGGAATCGAACGGGACAGCCGAGTCATCTGAGTCTGAATGAGAGGATGAAAAATCAACCAGCAGTGAAGGCGAAGGAGATAGAGACAAAAGAAGTGGAAGACGGCGGGTGACGGCTTCGAGGAGCGGACGAGTGGTAGCTTGAGGAGGGTGGAAGCAGTGGGGCAACCGCACGTTTTTTTTTTTTTTTTTTTTTTTTTTTTTGGAGGCAAGTGCACCGCGGCCCATATGGGCCTATTGTGCGCCTAAATTCTTGCCTGGGTTCCAAGCTGCCCTAGAGGCTAATTTTAAGAACCTCAGTAAACTTGAGTATGCTGCTTGGGTTGATTACCTCATGCGCCTTAGGGTCAGTGATGCGGTCCAGGCCAAACAACCTGAATCTAAGTGCTGCGAGTCTGTCACAGAGGCAGACTATGTGAAAGGCTGTTTCACGCTCTTTCTCGCAGTATCGACAAATAGGTGATGCCGCCAGTTTGAGCTTGTACATATGACTTCTAAGCTTACAGTGTCCGGTGTATATAGCTGTAAGTCTTTTAATAGCATTCCTGTCAAGATTTAGAATTTCGCCACTCCTCTTGGCAGAAGGACTCTCTAGGAACAATTGGGAGTGTCGTAGGTTTTGCGTCATCCAAAATTGTTTTCTTTTTGCTCCATAGATCTCCTCTATCCTCCTTTTGGCAGAGCTTTTGCTGATGCCACACACCGGTTCGGGAGTGATGGGTTTGATGTTGGATCCTTTCCTAGCTAGAGTGTCTGCATTCTCATTTCCTGGTATGCCAGTATGGCCTGGCACCCATTCTACATTCACTCTGTTATTGTTTGCTAGGCTGTTGAGTCTTGTTTTACACTCCCATACAACCTTGGAGTTAATGTCTATGTTATTGAGTGCACCCAGTGCAGCTTGGCTATCTGTGTAGATAGTGATTGTCTTCCCAGACAGTTGTTCCCTCAACAGTTCAAAGGCACAGTGGCTGATTGCCAGCACCTCTGATTGGAAGACGGTGGTGAATTTACCCAATGAGGCATATATACCTTCATTGGGTTTGTCTTTCCTCCAGATGCCCGCACCCGACCCGCTATTGGTGAGTGAGCCATCTGTATAGCAGCATATGCCATTGTTTGGTATATGTGATGTGTTGACCTTTTTACTGGTATTAAAGTTGGTTTCCAATGAGCCCCTGATCTGAATGTCAGAAAACATGGATAGGTACTTCCTCATATAATAGCCCTCTATGGGCAGTAAAGAAGAAGAGTGCGCCGGGCGAGGAGAAATATAGGGTAGTAATAGACTACCGAAAATTAAATGAAAACACAGTGGACGAGAAGTATCCCATCCCCAGATTCGATGATATCCTCGACAGGCTGAGCGGAGCTAAGATATTCAGTACGCTGGATTTGAAGGCGGGCTACCATCAGATCAGAATGCACACAAGAGATCAATGCAAGACCACGTTTTCATTTGAACGCGGGCATTATGAATTTACACGTATGCCGTTTGGGTTAAAAAACGCCCCAATTACTTTCCAAAGACTGATGGACGAATTTCTTAGAGGAATCGAAGAAACATTCTGTCAAGTTTATATGGATGACCTTCTAGTTTTTAGCAAATCCGAACATCAGCATGTGGAGCACTTACGACGGGTATTCGAAAGAATGAGGGAGTTCGGCTTGAAATTTTCGGAAGAGAAGTCGCATTTAGGCCAGGACCAGATCAATTTTTTGGGACATACGATTTCGAAAGAGGGAGTGAAACCAGATAAGAGTAAGGTGGAAGCTCTGCAGAGGATGGCGATTCCTAAGGACATCAAAGGGATACGGCGGTTGTTAGGCTCCCTGAACTATTATAGGCGTTTCGTGCCGGAGATGGCAGAATACCTAGTACCCCTTAATAACCTGTTAAAAAAAGCCGAAAGGTAGTTGTAACGGCGGAAATGGAAACTAACATACGGAAGTGCATACAGCGACTCCAGAATGAACCAGTTTTAGCATTCCCGGACTTTACGAAGCCCTTCACCGTAACTACGGATGCTAGTGAATACGCAATGGGTGCGGTGCTTTCCCAGGAAGGGTTTGGAGGAGATAAACCTGTAGCTTATGCTAGCAGACGTTTGACTGATGCCGAGACACGATATAGCGCTCTAGAGAGAGAGTTGTTAGCCATCGTGTGGGCCGTCGACCATTTTCGGCCATATGTTTTCGGGCGAAAGTTTAGGGTTTACACTGATCATAAACCTTTGCAATGGATCGGTAAACTGAAGGAGTCGTCGGCGAGAGTCACTAGATGGAAGGAAGTCTTAAACCAATACAATATGGAGATCATTTATAAGCCCGGCAAAGAAAATGTTGTGGCCGATTGGTTATCCCGAGCTGTGCTTATTAACGCTATAGGGGAGGGTACGGGAGATCCGTCAGAAGATACTCATCAATTTCTTCAAGAGTGGACGCCAGAAAGGGTGAGCGAACAAAGTGGTGCCGACACAGAAGAGGAAAGCGCGGTGGAAGGTAGACCAGATGAGATGAAGGAGATTGAGGAAATTGTAAACGATAAGGGTCGGCAAATCATCTGGAAGACTTCAACCACGGGACGGATACAGGTAACATTTAGCGAGTACGGGAGAAGTCGTATCGCAACTATTTGGTCGCAACCAGGAGTGCGAGACGGATTAATTTGCAAAACATTAAAGGATGTGTCGAAGCTGGGGAAGACTCACTACCTCTATGTGGGGAATGCGACCGTCTGGGAAAAAATTAAAAGATTATGGAGAACCAAGCAGATTGGGATTGACCGATCCTTCGTGCGGTGTTCCATGATGGTGGAAACGCTTCAAGCTGTGGACCAACAGAGGGAGGTAACACTGGCATATCACCAGGGGAAAACAAATCATCGGGGCGAACACGAAACCTTACAGGCATTGAAGAGAAGGTATTTTTGGTGGGGAATGGCGAAAACTGTGAAAGATATCGTCGGTTTGTGTGAAGTCTGCTTAAAAACAAAATATGATAGACATCCACCGAAGGGATTGCAGGAAGAGACCCCAACGCCGTCTGTACTGTTGAGTGATCTAGAAGTGGATACGTTTACGTGGAAGGGATACAAATGGGTAACGGTTATTGATATTTTTAGTAAAACGGCCATGGCCTACCCCATAAAGGAGCGTTCATCGGGATCTGTGTTAGAAGCCCTCCGAACGTGGTTTCAGTTTTATGGTACACCCGATAGGATCTCATCGGATGCGGGACGAGAATTTGACAACAGCAGCGTTCGAAGAGCGATGAAGGATCTGGACATTCATTGGCACCTCAACACACCGGGTCATCCAAAGAGTAGGGGTGGTATAGAAAGGCTACATAGTACTCTCAGTGACCACCTTAGAGTTTACGATGTGGATAAGGGATTAGAACCAGATGCGGCGATGCCGCGAGCGATAGCGGCCTGCAATCACTCGATACATACGAGTTCAGGATTCTCACCTTTCGAGATGCTCTTCGGGTTGCGTGTAAGAAAACGGGACAGCGGAAGTATGGTGGCGGACGAGGAGACCTGTAAAAACTTAAATATAAATAAATCCGGTAAATAACCGGATACATCTCGGAAAAATGTGGGAAAAAGCACGAAGGAGAATGGTGGCTGAGAAGAGCAGAAGGGTGGCTCGACAAAATTCCAAAGTCAAAGATGTGATTGGCAATTTGAAAATTGGGACCATTGTATATAGGCGGTTAATTTCCAACCGAGGGAAAGAGGTGACAAGGTATGAGGGGCCATTTAGAGTGGTCGTTATCAGGGAACATAACATAGTCACTATCGAGAGTGTCAAAGAACCAAGAAGGAGACGGACAGTTCATATCGAACAGCTCAAGCTTCCTGCAGGAGTCAATTAACTATGAATTCTATTTTGTTTATTTTATGTTTCTTTTATTTTGTTATTTCAGTATTTGCCAGGAATTAAAACATTCTTTTTTCTGTACTTATTTAGATCTACGAAACCATCGAACTGCTCATTGGGCACCTAAGTCGTGCTTTCGCTTGTCAAAGTTTACGAAGAATGTTCGTAAACTGGCGGGGGGGAGTTACGTATAGCAGTGTGCTACATTATTGCCTTAATATTATCATATATTATTACCTAACCGCATATGTGTTACAGTTACATCGAGCATTGTTGTGATTAAATAAATCTCAGTGTTTGTTCAGTCTATGCTTGTGTCATTTAACTTTCTTTATAATCTTTCGTAATATATCTTTCCAAACCAAGTTAAGTTATATATATATACATACATATGTCAAAGCCCTAGTTAATTTCTATTTTATCTTTCTTTTTCTCTTGTGTAATTTTATTTTTATCGCAGGTCCTTTTATTTGTTATAATGATCACTTTCTTTTTCTTTCTTTATTATTCATTTATTTATTGGTTAATAAATTATATATATATATATATATATATATATATATATATATATATATATATATTGTAAATTATTATTATTATTATTATTATCACTGGCGCAACAACCCACTTAGTGAGTCAAGGCCTCCTTAAGAAGATTGCCCCATCGCTCCCTATCCTGCGCAGCCGCAGTCCAATTCCGAGCACCTAGAAGATGTCTTGAATCCTTTGCGACTCCATCTGTCCACCGAAGTTTCGGTCTTCTGACACCTCTCGACCCATAGGTTTTGTCGGACATCATTTTCCTTGGAATGCTCTGTTCCTGCATTCTGGCGACATGGCCAGCCGATCTAAGCCTTCCAATGCGGATGACTCTAATAATGTCAGGTTGCCTATAGAGCATTTGAAGCTCCAAGTTGTTTCGTGATCTCTAATTTCTGCCTACTTTCTTTGGACCGTAGATTCGGCGCAGAATTTTTCTCTCGAAAACAAGGAGCCTCTGCTGGTCAGAACTCGAGATGGTCCAAGTCTCAGAGCCGTACATCAAAACGGGGCGGATCAGGGTTTTATACAACCTTACTTTAGTTATTTTCGTGAGATAGGGACTTCGGAAGAGGTGGCCCAATCCGAAGAAGCTTCTGTTTGCCAGCATTATCCTCCTTTTAATCTCAGCTGACGTATCATTATTCACATTAACCTGTGAGCCGAGATAGACAAATTCCTCTACCTTTTCGAAGTGGTAGGTTCCTATAGTAACCCATTCCTTCTGATAGACCCTCTCGCCTGATACCATGAACTTGGTCTTTTCTGGATTTATTCCTAGACCCAGTCTCCTAGCTGAAGCCTCTAGGGCCATAAATGCTTCCTTGACTGCCTGAAAGGACCGTCCCACGATATCGAGGTCGTCGGCATAGGCCAGGATCTGGACAGTTCTATTAAAGATAGTGCCTGCTGTCTGACTGCTGGATTCTCTAACCACTTTCTCCAAAGCAAGGTTAAACAGGAGGCATGCCAAGGCATCACCCTGTCTCACCCCTTTTCCAGAAACAAACACTTCCGAGAGTCCTCCCTGGATACAAACCATACATTCCACACCCGTCATAGTTAATTGTGTGAGACGTATTAGCTTCCTTGGAATTTTGAGCTCTTCCATTGCCTTATATAGTGCTGGCCTATCGAGACTGTCATATGCCGCTTTAAAATCGACAAACAGATGGTATCTTTGCATCTGATATTCTCTACCTTTCTCAAGAATTTGCCTTAGAGAGAAAATTTGGTCTGAGGTAGATTTACCACTCCGAAAGCCGCACTGATAGGGACCAAGTTCACGTTCTGCGTAGGGTTTCAGCCTCTGAAACAAGATATTGGATAGAATTTTGTAGGCACAAGGGAGAAGTGAAATGCCCCTGTAGTTATCGCACTCCAATTGGCTTCCTTTCTTGTGTAAAGGGCAGATAACATTCTTGCACCAATCCCTAGGCATTATTTCCTCAATCCATATATCAATTATGAGGTCATGCATAACTTTCTGGAGCACCTCACCACCGGACTTGAAGAGCTCTGAAGGCAACCCATCATGGCCTGGTGCCTTATTATTTTTTAGATTCAGAATTGCCTCTGTAATTTCGTCTTCATCTGGAGGTTCAATCTCATCCTCTGCAGAAAGTGATATCACCGCATCGCGTGACCCATCTGTATGTTGGCCACCACCAAGCAGGTTACTAAAATGTCGACTCCATCTAGCAAGTACCTGAGACTTCTCATTAAGGAGTGTTCCACTTTCATCATTGCAGGCAATATTGTAATATATTGTAAATATCGTGTTTATTTTAAATATTATTAAGAAACCAATATCATATACATGGCGTATGATGGTGTCTAGTGGTATTAGGAACCACAAACACGGCGATAAGGCCTACATCATCAGTCATACTATGGCAGTTGAATGGGGCAAATCAATCTATTTTCTCACCAACTCACCAATCGTGCCCTAACCCACCTTATTTCATCTCATCTCATCTTAAGTAATTAAGATCCTGCATATCATAGATCTATAATATTTAAACGAGGACGATGTGTACACAACACAACGGTGGATTTACTAAGAATACATAAGGTATAATAGAAGGTAATATTATGCATAATAATAAAATAAAAAATACATAATAATAGTAATAAAATATAAGGTAGGATCCTCCTTACTCAATATTTTATTTATGAGAATACACCAACATCGAAGAACATTTTTTTTCTAGAAGAAGAAGATCTAGCTCTAATGGACAATTATTTTATTAATTTTTTTTGTGTACAAAGTGTTAGATTCATTTTTTGTAAAGAAGTTAGTTTTTTTTTTTCTTGTTCTTAGAAATCTAATTTACTTTTTTCTCTTATTTTTCTTTGAATATTTGTATGTTAATTTGGGGGTTAAATGTCAAATAAGTTTAAATGTTATCAATTAATTTTTTTCTTTTTTTTTTTCTTTATTAACATATCTTTGTAAACTTATGGAAGGGCCTTTTATTTATTATAAAACAAACCTATAAATTACATTGATTTTATTTTATTTTCTCTTTGCATGCAATGTTTTTATATTTATTAATTTATATTATTGTCATTGTTTTTTTTTCCTTTATAGCAAACCCACTTTGCCCATCTTGTATCCCATATACAGTCCACTTATTTCGTCTTTGCCTGTTTGGAGGGGGGAGACAAAATTCTCACCGGGAAAGGATTGCATTTCAAACGCGAAACGTGCCTTGCCCCAACATTTTTCTTGTGCAATCTGGGCCGGATATCAGCACTATTAAATTATTTTGGTCCTCTAAAATACTTTTATTTTATTGTCTACACCCACTTCTGAAGTTTATTTTATAATTTTCTATTCTCTAATTTTATTATTTTTTTTTTTTAAATACAATCAAAAATTGCCAATCATGGCACCTAACCTCACTAATGGTGATCTTGAAGCAAAGCTAGACGATATAAAGGAGCAATTAGATGATTTAGCCGGGGATATTATGGAGACCACTTCTGTAGGTTCGAAACTCAGAATTAATTAAGAATAAATCTAAATTGTTTCAGTATTATCCAATCTAAATTGTTCCTGTATTATCCTATCCAGTATCCAGTATTGTCAAAAAAGTAACTTATGAGTTGGATGATAATGACCTTAATTGTCCTACCTGACTTTTCCTAAAACGAGGAAAAAAAAAGTTACTGGAGAGCTGCCTTGAGGTACAGTCAAAAATTTCCTTCTAGGATTACCTCCAGAGGGTATCATATCGGAATAAGCTTTGACCCTCTGAGGGTGCACCTCTGGAAACAACTAAATCAGTCATAGCCAGCGTAAGAGGACACCCACTTATATTTTCCTCCCCTGCCCACCTAATAGTTCTTTTAAGATCTAACCCCTGGCCAGACCAAAAAATAAAAGGGCCTTCATAATATAAATATTTTAAAATAATTTAATTTAAATTTAAAAGTTGTCAACAAAAGAAAATATTTGAATTTAATACATATATTGCTTTTCTTTTTTTCTAGAACACATACTTTACAAAACACCTTTTCAAATTTGCTAACATTTGTGTTCGAGAGGAGAGCTCCATTAAGGCTGTGACAGCAATCCAAAAAGTTTGTAGCAATGAAATAAAAACCATAAATAATTTTGACTTTAATATTGAATAACGTTTGTTATGAAACAAATATTCTATTGAAGTTTTCAAAATACTAGTATAAAATACTATTGTATTTTAAATGTATTCAAGATCCCCTGATTAGTTACCTTTATTATAGAAATATGGTCCCTTTACTACACAAATTTCAATATTGTATCAATTATGCACAATGCAGTTTTCACACATTGTTTATTTCAATTACAAAGAAAAAAAAAAAATGAAAAGCTAGCAATATTATATTGCATTACTACTCAAATGACCAAAATTATATATATATATATATATTGCTATGTATTATGGTAGGAGAAGATTAAAAAAATTAAGTAAGTAAGATGATATTAAATCTCCTCACTCCAATCTGCCGCAAGTCCGCCTCCACATCCTCCAGCCACCTCAGACGGGGTCTTCCTCTTAACAGCGCAGAGTGGAGGCGGCTGGAAGAGAGAATTGGAAGAGGATTCTTTCTGAGGTTAAAGTCCTTCATGGGCTGTAGCGTTAATGGATAGATAGATAGATAGATAATATTAAATAAAGTACTGGACATAAATATGGCTCAACAAAAAAAAAAGCTGAGTAAGGTATTAAGTAAAAATTGGGTTCATTGATCAACTCAAAGTTAAACACAATGAAATTCTTATATTTATGGTCAACATATGCTTTTAATATTGCTAATGATTCGCTAGTGAAAATCGAATTTATATTGTTTAGCTTCCATTTATCCATACTTGCTCTGGCCACCATGCTACATCCCACACCGTTTTCATCCTTAGACCCATCGGTGAAAATCAATTCATGGTTAGTATATAAGTTTTCGGTCATTTCATGATATCTAAATCTTAATGTTTCATGTGGGGTATTCTTAGTAAGCCTGGTTAGCTCGAGCTCAGTCTTAATTAATGGGACTGTCCATGGTGGAGTATTTCCTATTTTCTGGGGAACAATATCTGTGGGTAAGGGGAGTTGTAACTCGTTGAAGTATTGTGTGATTCTGTCCTTCAGTGTCTCTGCTCTGTGAGGTTCAAGGTTATTGGTATTGTCATTCTATAGAATGTTAAAAATGTTGTGGCCTGGCATACTGTAAATTTTCACCGCTTAGCGGAGCACTAGCAGTTTTCTTCTCTGTTGCAGTGGCAATTTTAAACCCGTCAGTCTCCCCCATTGTTCTATTTGGGATATTGTTGCCTGCATTATTTTTCTTGTGAGGTTTAGATCTTTTCCTTTGCAGCACAACAATAAATCGTCGGCATAAAGAAATCCTTTTACCTGTAAGTTAATGTGATCGACTATGTCGTTTATAGAAATAAGGAACAATGTTACACTAATAACTGAGCCTTGCGGGACTCCATTTTTGAGTTCAACTTCGTCGGAGTAGACTTCATTTACCCTTACCTGCATAACCCTATTGTTTAAAAAATTCTTAATGAAATTGAGCATATTTCCCCTTACACCACTTTTGTGTAGGTTTGCAATAATTCTTGCAATATCGCATGCTTTCTGTATGTCAAGACTAATCGCTATTAGGCTCATGTTATGTGAAACCGCTGTTAGTATTTCGTTAGTGATGTTAGCTAGATGGTCAGTTGTTGAGTAAGTACGTCTGAAACCTGCTTGGTTTTTGTAGAAGAAATTTTCATGCTCAAGGTACCATAGGAGCCGTTTGTTGATTATCATTTCCATGAGCTTGCACATTGTGCATGTCAACGATATTGGTCTATAGCTTTGAGGGTCTTGCTTATTTTTATTAGGTTTTAGCACTGGGATCACAATAGATTTTAGCCATTGGGTAGGGAAAACATTTTGAGACCATATCACGTTGTATAAGGAAAGAAGATATTTTTTGCCGGTTTCTGGCAATTTCTTTAGAAATATCGAGGGTATATCGTCGGGGCCTGCAGAAAAGTTTTTCATGTTTTTGAAACAGTCATCTAGTTCTATTTCAATTATCTGATTGTTCAAAAAATGTCCATTTTCAAGAGGGTCCGTTGAGTATTCAGTTTTGGCTGATATTGGCGGTGTTACATAGTTAGAGCTCGACGATTGAAGGGAAAAATTTTTGCTCAGTATATTACTTATTTCTTTGCTATCGTTTATTACTTTATTCTCGTTTATTTTTAAAGAAGTTATTTTATTGTGTTTGTATATTCCTCGAATTTTTCTAATTTTCTCCCCAGTATCTTTTATTGAGGTCGATTCGTTAAGACTATTAAGGTATTCTTCCCAACTAGTTCTTTTAGATTTTTTAAAATTCTCCGGCAAATGGCTCTTTTCCTTTTAAAGTCAATGAAGTTTTCATTAGTTTTATGTCTAAGAAATTTGTATAATGACTTTTTTGCTTTTACCGCATCCCTACACTCACTATTCCACCACGGAGAGAAGAGAGTTCTTGCAAAATGCAAGAGAGTTCTTGCATGTTGTTTTTGTTTTTCCTACTGCCTCTAAAGCAGCATTAGTAATGATTTCTGTGAATTCTTTTATTAGCATATCTATGTTTGCCATTTCAAGAATAGGAGGCTTTGTTGTTAAAATGTCTACATGCTGAGCATATTTCGCCCAGTCTACGCATTTTAAATTCCACCTGCTGATTTTTAATGTGTTGTTGGTTTTATTAATGAATTAAAGTTTTAGAGGAAAATGTTCACTTCCGAATAGTGTATCAAGAGTATCCCACTTCAAGAAGGCTGCTATATCAGGGCTACAGAAAGATAAATCTATGTTAGTGAATTTACCGATTGCAGAACTGAAATGTGTGGGTTTGTTGGAGTTTAAAAGAACTATGTTTGGTTCATCTAAAATCTTTTCAAGTATTTTGCCTTGTTTGTCAAGTTTATTGGAGCCCCACTGCGGGCTATGGCTGTTCCAGTCCCCTAATACTAAGAACGGGGTTAAGAGTTGTGCGAAGAGGTCATAAATTTCATCTAAGTGAATACATGCATTTTTTACAAATATGATGAGAAATTCGTTTGTCTATTTTTAACACATTGAGTGCGGGTCTGAATGAGGGAAAATTTCCCCAGCGACGGAAGTACAAATTTGATCACAAACCATCCAAAAATATATGGTTTTCGTTATACACTAGTTTTTTTTTTTTAAATTGTTTTGCAAATAGTTATTAATAATTTTAGGAACAACTGTCCTGGGCAGTGGTCCGTCGCTCACGAAAGATTGGATAGGCAAACCTGCATAACATACGTGTTTTTATTCCTCACGCCTTATTAATACTGTGGGACATATTTAAACTCTCTCTCCCTCTCTCTCTCTCTCTCTCTCTCTCTCTCTCTATATATATATATATATATATATATATATATATATATATGTATATATATATATATGTGTGTGTGTGTATTTAATATTTTATTTGTTATAAATAAATTCAATTAATGAAATGAGATTTGTAAGTATACTTGCAATGGGAAAATAAACTAGGATTAATAACATACCAAACAACACTGTAGATAATACAGGAACAATTTTATTAAATAATACACTTTTGATATACATATACAGCCATTTTGATTACAAAAAAACAAATACATGTTTTACTTTAAGAGGTTCAGTAGCCAGCAATCTTATTTCTTCCTCCGTCATAAGAGACACAGGTATCTGTTTTCTATCTCCGAAAACTTTGTCTACCGTAGGTGAAGTTGAAGGACCTAAAATTAAATTTTTATAAATATAAATTTTCAATATTTTTTATTAAATTTTATAATGTTCTGATAATTTTCTTCATACCCTCTATTACTTTTTCTTTATCTTCTTTCGATTCTAATGCACTACTTTTACTTCTCGTTCTGGGAGGTCCTAAAAATATATTCATATGAATATAAAATTCACAAAGTTTTTATCAAGTTTTATGGATACTAATATATGTTTACTCACTATGTAATGCTTCAACCTTATCCTCAGCAGAGTCCAATGCAATTTGTTTTTTCTTTTTGGAAGGGCCTAAAAATATATTAGCAAAAATATAGAAATCTCAACATTTAATTTAATATAAAATGTAATATATCATATAAAATACATACCATCGTTTTTCGAACCCTGACGCTCACTTGAGGCTGAATCTAGTTTCGTCTTTTTATCCATTTCTAAAATTTTCTGTAATTATTTTTAAAATTGACATTTTAAAACAATAATATGTTAAAATATAAATATCAATGATATACTGTGGAGAATTAACTTACCTTAGTAAAAAAAACGTAAGATCGTCGATAGATTCTACAAAAATCCACTTATTTAGAGACGGAAAACACACTTATAAAGCTCACACATTCCTCAAAAAACTGACGTGAACTAATTCACTTTTCTCTGGAAGCTGAACCCCTTGCTACCTGCTTAAAACCTTACGGTATAGGCCCTGCCCAGGGCAGTGGTCCGTCGCTTGGGCATTACCCGGACCACTGCCCTGGGCAGTGCTCCGCACTCAATGTGTTAATAAATGAGTGATAACCTGTGATTTTGCCTAGGGTTTTGGAGTTGAATTTCGTTTCTTGTAAGCATAGAACAAAGGGTTGGGTTTCTTTTAGTAATAGTTTAAATATGGTTTATGGGTGAAGAAGCTGTTAATATTCCATTGTATTATCATGCTGTGAGAAATAAAGTGGTTAGAGATTATTAGAAAGGTTATGCTGTATGGTCATGGTTTTTAGTGTTGAAGTTGATTGATTATTCTTGATTATCGGTTTTTGGCTGAAGGGTTATCTTTGTGAATTTTCTGCATAGATTCCAAACATATCTCTGCGTTTTTGAAGTATGTACATGCAAGATTTCTTATATTTTTGTGATCATATAGGTCATTGATAAAGTTTGTGAGGCTATCAGTATGTATTGTAGTTTCAATTTTACATTCTTTGACTATTTTCTGAATGGCTTCTATAGCTAGCATTTTAGCATTTCAAAAAAAAAAAAAAAAAAAAAAAAAAAAAAATACAGTATAGTATACACGAAAGACAGTCCCAGAGCCTGCATATTATATAAAAATTAACTAAAACTGCTGCCTCTTTGGCAACTCTGTTCCAGAGACTCAGTAGCAGTCAAATATAAATATACTCCAAAAGATGGAAACTCCACCATTCTGCTGGCGGGATACCTTCCATTCGAGGACAAAGACCCCACATCAATGATAGAAAAAATACTGGGGGAAATCAAGGAAAGGAACATTATTGCTGCCCTAGATAGCAATTCCCGTCATGAAATCTGGGGAAGCAGAAATACAAATCAAAGAGGTGAGCTTTTGCTTGAATTTATTATTAAACACGATCTTGAAATATTAAACAGTGGTTACAAAGCCACTTTTTACAATAAACAAAGATTGGAAGTAATAGACATTACATTGGCAACACAAACAATCAGTAGGAAAATCACGAACTGGCATGTCTCCAATGAAGAGACATGCTCAGATCACAAATACATTAAATTTGACCTACTGAACAGATTAAGTCACAATGAGGGTACTCCTCAAACTGAGAGATCCCTGAGGAATCCCAAGAACACAAACTGGGAAATGTACTCCTCCAAACTAATTGAATTGATGGGACAATTTCCAGCAGAAGCCCATAACGAATGGCAACTGGACTGCCTTAACTCATCAATTACAAAAGCAATGATGGAATTATGCCATCATAGCAATAAACTAAAAATAAAAAAATAAAATAGGAAAGTTCCCTCGTGGAACAACAAATTAAAAAAGCTAAGAACAGAAACAAGAAAACTGTTCAATGCTGCAAAGAACTCTGGCAGATGGGATACTTGCAAAGAAGCCCTTACTAAGTATCACAAAGCAGTCAGAAGAGCTAAAAGAGAGGCTTGGAGGAATTTCTGCTCAGAAGTAAACGATATTCCAGAAGTAAGCCGAGTTAAAAAAATACTAAATAAAACAGAAAAAAAAACCTTGGGCACGCTAAAGATTCTAGGGGTATCCACTACAAATGAACTGGAAACCCTTGAAGTCATGGCAAAGACCCAGTTTCCTAACTGCGAAATTAAAAACAAAGTGGAGAAATGCGAAGCAAATAGTCACCAGCAGTGCTTTGGAATGGGCAGTCAATACCATGAAACCATAAAAATCTGCTAGTGAGGATGGAATATTTCCAGCCTTAATTCAAAAAGGTATAAATATTCTAAGACATCACCTCTTAAAACTATTAAGAGGCAGTCTAGCATTAGGATATATACCCAAAGAATGGAGAATATCCAAGGTCAGGTATATACCAAAACCAAGCAAAGGT
This sequence comes from Aelia acuminata, assembly GCA_911387785.2. Lineage (NCBI taxonomy): Eukaryota > Metazoa > Arthropoda > Insecta > Hemiptera > Pentatomidae > Aelia > Aelia acuminata. The sequence goes on from OU426980.1 coordinate 2,235,258, forward strand.
TCATATGATGATCCTAAAGCCTTCAGACCCATATGTCTGTGTTCCTTTTTGATAAAAATCATGGAGAAGATAGTTGACAGGCATGTGAAAAAGTAGATATCGGAAACAAACCCGATTCATAAAAGGCAATTTGCATACCAAGCAGGAAAGTCCTGTGAAGTAGCACTGCACAACTTGGTTTTAAGGATTGAAAAATCCTTAAACCAAAAAGAAATAACAATCGGTACCTTTATAGACATCAAAGGTGCCTTTGACAAAACACCATATAACGTCATTAAGTATGCTATAAGAAAAAGAAATATTGACAAAATCTCCTCCAGATGGATAGAAGGAATGCTGGAGGAAAGGATTTTGGTCACAGAATTGGGGCACACCAAACTGTGGGTAAAACCAAAGGGGGGGGGGGGGTGCCCGCAGGGCGGTGTGATCTCGCCCCTACTGTGGTGTCTAGTAGTGGACTCACTGCTAGTAAAACTAAACAACGCAGGCTTTTACACACAGGGGTACACAGAAGATATAGCTATTCTAATCGAAGGTAAACATCAAAGCGTACTATCTGACCTACTCTTGAATGCAACCAAAATACTAAAGAACTGGTGCGAAGAAAATGGGCTAAATACAGTAAACCCTCGATATAGCGAACTGGTAGGGGGTTTGATTTTCATAGTTCGCTATAACAAGATTTGTTATAACCGAGGATTCTTGTTTTTAATATTTTTTCTAGCCAATGGCCGCACTAATTTGATCATACTTCGAAGAAAATTCATTCATTAGAACTAGTAAAATTAAATCGCATGTATGTAATTAATTTTTAGATAAACTACATATTAATTAAACAATGAGATTCAATTATTTACCTGCCAAGTTCACTTAAGAGTTCTTTAGCCTTAGCTTTAATAGGACGGTCTAAGATTGGTATTTGAGATCTCATTTGTTTAAAGCAATTTATCAATTTTTTTCCAAATATTCATGAGGGGCAGAGCGCAGTAGTTTATTTGATGCTGAAGTTAATCCTTGGGCTGCTGTTGAATCTATTTTATCTTTTTTTTTTTTTTTATAATGGTTGACAATGTTCATTTTGGAATTCCATATTTTTCTGCGATGTTTTTCTTACTTAGAATTCCCTGGAATGGAGAATTTTTAATTTTTCCTCGATTGATAAGGATTTACGTTTGTGACACATGTTTACCAACGAACTCATTGTGTATTTAAAAAAACACTATAAACGACTACAGTACACTGGTTCGAATATTACAGAAGTCGAAACAGAACTGTGCTAGTTTTGAGAAAAAAGTCAATGGAAGTAGAGAGAGAGAGAGAGAGAGCAAAAGCAAATCGGATTAGTTAAGAGTAAAAAAACACCTCAATTCTAGAAACTGGAGCTACTTCGTCTTCCCGCACTCATTCTATGTAATACAGTAAAAAAAAAAAAAAAAAAAATTCTGGCAGTTCGTTATAACAGAATATAATAATTCTCAGGCATCAAATTTAGCTCGTAGTTCGCACTAACCGAGGATTTCGCTATAACAAGGTGTTCAGCAGAAATATAATGGTAATTTTGGGGGGATAGTGTTTTGGTTCGCTATATCGAGGTGTTCATTATATCCGAGTTCGTAATAATGAGGGTTTACTGTATAAACCCACAAAACATACACATTTGCTTCTTTACAAAAAAGAAAAAAATGGACATTAAATTACCAAAAATAAATGGATACCAGCTGACACCCTCTAAAGAAGTCAAACACCTGGGTGTAACACTGGGCCACAAATTAAATTGGTCTAAGCACGTTGAAACAACGACCAATAAAGCCCTAAAATGCCTATGGGCCTGTAAAAGAGCAATAGGTAAAAAATGGGGGCTAAAACCTAAAATGGTCTACTGGATGTACATAACTGCCATAAGACCAATGATTTTATACTCAGCCCTACTCTAGTGGCATAAAGCTAATACGGGAAAAAATAAAACCATGTTAAGTAAAATACAGAGACTAGCATGCCTCATGATAACAGGAGCAATCAAAAGTACTCCAACAGCTGCAATGGAAGTTATGCTAAAATTAACACCACTGCAGATCGAAGTGGAGGTACAGGCCATGAAATCCTCATTCAGGATCTCAAAGCTAAACAACTCACCCAAAATAAACTCGGGGGAGGGACACTGGGATATATACGGGAAAATCAAAAAAGATCAAGTGCTGTCCATGCACTCTGATCTACAAGTTCGTGAATCCCTGGACATAAACTATCAAACAACAATAAATAAGTTGAAACCACATTAACAATATAAAGGGATCAACTGCTATACAGATGGCTCGCTTACCAAGACAGGATCTGGAGCGGGGATCTGGAGAGACGATAAACCCAAAGAAGGAATATCCATTTCACTGGGAAAATACGCTACAGTCTTCCAAACAGAAGTACTAGCAATCTACCAGTGCGCTTCAGAGCTGCTGACGGAAAAGATAACCAACAAACAAATAACTATCTTTACTGACAGCCAAGCAGCCATTGGGGCAATAAAAAAACATACAATCAATTCACAGATTGTCAAAGCTTGCACCATTTCACTCAACAAATAAGCTGAAAGCAACAAAGTCAGAGTGGAATGGGTACCTGGACACTCTGGTATCCTGGGAAATGAGAAGGCTGATGACCTAGCAAGGAAAGGCTCAGCCAAAAAACCCATAACCCCAGAACCAACAATTGGGATAAGCATAAGCTACGCTAAAAGAAGGATCGGGGAAATTTATGGTGCAATAAAGAAACAGAATTGGAATGATAAAGCACAATACCACTCCAAATTCTTCCTAAAAGGCTATTCTATCAAAAGAAGTTATACCCTACTAAATCTAGAGAGGAAAGCACTTAAAAGAATTACAGCGATCTATACGGGACACTATAAGCTTAACAAACACATGTATAAACTCAAGCTTGCAGACTCACCCACCTGCAGATTCTGCGGCATTGAGGATGAATCAGCTTACCACATTATAAGCTGGTGTGAACGACTTGCAAGACTCAGATTTAGAATCTTTGGACAGTTTAATCTTCCTGACCCAAGTTCAAACGATCTAGTCAACCCAACAAGTCTGCTCAAATATACTGATGCTCTAAAAATAACAATTTAGGACTCAGGCAAAAAACGAGGCGCACAATAGACCCAAAGCGGTCGCGGTGCACAATGCCGAAATAAAAAAATAGCTAGCATTTTAGATTTTAGAGGAGTGTTGTTCGTTGAGCCTGCTATTTTTGGTGTTTGGTGTTTGATTAGGTCAATGCTGTTTGAATTTGTCAAATTTGAACAATGTCTGATTTCTGTACTTTTTTGTGAATTTTTATTAGTTTTGATGTAATTGGTTGTTTTATGGTTAGTTGTTGTAGAGTTGGTTGTTACTTCTTATGAGTTATTAGTAATCTGCGGCGAAAGTTTATGCTCTCGGACTGAATTCGTTGCAGGTTCTGTAGAATAATTTATAGGTAATTTAGCCTGGGTTACCTTTGGATATATATTATTCTTACTAAAAGATGAATTGTTATCATCTTTTTCTTCTTGGCTTTGACTGCTTTGTTTGGTCTCGCTGACTGGACGATTCGCACTTATATGTCCCACTTCGTGGCACGAGTAGCATTTAACCTCGTCCCCATCGACAAATAGTCTGTAAGAGTCGCCTTCAAATTCAACTATGATACTAGCGGGTATGGTAGGTAGGGTGTGTGGTTAGGTGAATGCATGCCTCCTAGAGCTGAGGATATGCTCATACCCAGGTACTTTGATACCTGCACGGAGGTAGTTCACAGTGGCATTGAGTTTGATACCAATTCCTTTTAGCTTATCCTCTATTAGTTCGTTGGGTAGGTATGGAGGTACATTAGAAATGATAACTCTTTTAGAATGAATAATTAATGGATGGGCTGGAATGAATCTACCATCTATAGTAATGCCCTTGTGCTTTTCAATAAATTCTGTTACGTGTTGTTTGTGAGAAAGGAATAAGACGATTCGGTTGTTCGAAATTTTTGATGAAAAGGTGATCTTACCTGGGCCAATTGGTTCTCCGACAGCAACGATATACTTCAAAATCGATGTTTTTTCGATTGCGGTGAATACCAAACCTAATTAAGTAATTAGTTAAATACCTTGGTCTTTTTTTGGTGTAGATGTTGATTTAGCTATGGAAGCGAAAGGTTTTCCAATAGAAGTATCGTTGTTTTCTAAGTGCTTTTCCGCAGTGTTTTTTTATTATTAAAAGAATTAATACATTCTGCCACTATCAAGGGCATTAATATTAGAGCTGTATTGACACATTCACTCAATAACTATATACAAATGTACATAAAAAAGAAAAAAGTAATAATAATAAATAAAAGTAAATCTCAAAAAGGAAAGAGAAAAAAAAATAATAATAATAATAATAAATAAAGTAACAATCATCTAAATTAAATAACATGCATTCATACATACATACAATATATAAATTCTGCCTGGGAAACATCGATTCACGCTTTGCAGCCCACTTATGGAAGGCAAAGCAAGACTCTGGAAGATCCCAGTGCTTCTCTCCCAGCTGCATCACTGTGATTATAAACCAGTGGAGAGTGGGTGAGAGTACTCAGCTAAAATCAGGCAGGACTTGAGTGGAGAAGCTGGCCATTGCCAGGACTCCAATAGTAATTACAAGAGGTCTCTTGGCCACTGCCGTTTCAACCTCCTGGGAAGATTGTAGGGGTGGTTGGGGCATGATAGGGATTGAGCTGAAGGATTAGGATGATAGGAAAAGTTCTGATGAAATTTGGAGAATTTGGATGGGATAATGTCAAGGACAAATGGAATGTTGAGGTCGTGATGTAAGGTTTTGTTAGTGATGTAATATGGGGCATTGACTATGGTTCGAAGGACTTTGGACTGGAAAGATTGGATACGTCTGATGTTCGAAGGTTTTGCCGATCTAGAGTTTATATAGATCTCTAGATCTATAGTTTATATACGAGGGGTGTCCGTAAAATAAGTTTCCCTATTTTTTTAAAAGTGAAAAAAATGTTTTATTACCATTGTATATTAAATCATTAGAAATCTTGAACATTAAACTATTTTTCTACGTAGTCCCCGTTGACATTGATGCACTTCTGCATCCGTGTCACCATTTTTTTGATGCACTGGTCATAGAGGTCCGCCGCCGCGCTGTTGAAGAACTTAATGACCTCTTCTTCCAATTCCTCTCTTGTCCCAAAATTCGTTCCGCCTAGGTGTTTTTTCAGGCTTGGGGACAGATGGTAATCACTTGGGGCCAGATCGGGGCTGAAGGGTGGGTGTTGGATGGATGACGTCCAGCCCGCTGTTCATCGTGCACATCTGTGCGCCCTTCTTTGGACTCTTTGCGCACCATCTGGACACTCATGCATGTTTCACCATACACTTCCCTAAGTTTGATGGTGAATGAATTTCGGTCGCCGAATTGCCTTAAGCACACAAAAAACGGATCTGGCGGGGGAAGCGATTGGGAGCTCCATGTCAAGGCCGAACTGATGGTGGCAGTGAGTTGACCGGGGTCGGGATGTGGAGGGGGGAGTCCAAGCGACACGCTGGTGCCGTCTGAGGGACCTGCCGCGACTTGCACGGCCGTGCCACAACAGGGAAACTTATTTTACGGACACCCCTCGTAGATAGAGTTAGAGAACTCTACGATCTAGAGTTTGGGGTAGATGGGTTTTGAGCTTGAAAAGGAAACCATCGTGCCACACCCGGTCGAAAGCTTGTGCTATGTCCAGAAAGGCACCAGTGCAATATTGTTTGCTTTCAAGTGCAAAGGATATATGATCGATGACCCGAAGAACTTGTTGAACTGTGAAATGGCCAGAATGAATCCAAACTGATTTGAGGGGATTTTCTCTGAAGAGGTTCCAGTTAGCTGGACCCCTAAGGAATGAGGGTGGGGACAGGTCGTCGAGCCTTACAGTTGAATAATTTAGTGGCCCTAGACCTTTGTGGATGAAAAAAATCAAGGAGATCGGGACTACGGTTGGGATTGGTTGGCCAGAATGTGGGGGTGTTCGGGGAGAGGATGTTGCTATGGGAGTTAATAGCTGATAGTAAGGTTCGTCCTCGGGAATTGGTCATTCTGGCTCCCCAAAGCTGTTGCTTGGCGTTCAGGTCTCCTCCTAAAAGGAAATGGTTTCCTAAGGAATTTAGGAAGGAAGTGAGTTGGGATTCGGAAATGGATAATTTAGGCAGGGAATATGCTGTGGCAACAGTTAAAGGGAAGGATAAGGGTTTGATTAAGACTGCAGACGTCTGTACGAAATCATGGACTGGTAGGGGGACAACATGATGGGATAGGGATTGGAAATCAACAGAGCTACCGATAAAGTTAAGAATCGTAAAAGTCCAGGACTGGATGGTATCCCTTATGAAGTCTATAAGAATCTTCCACCTAACTGGCTTATGTACATAGAGAGGTTATTTAATAAAATCCTTGACGAAGAAGAAATGCCTAGATCTTGGTCGGAAATTTTATGCTTTATGTTATTTAAGAAAGGAGATAGACAAAACCCTCATAATTATTGTAATATATCTTTGGCGAACTCCTCTTTAAAAATTTTTACTCACATCTTACTTGAAAGAATCACATTATGGGCGGATGAAAGTTAAGTCATTCCGGAGTGTCAATCAGGGTTTAGGAGCGGGAGAAGTTGCCTCGATAATGTTTTCGTTTTGAATGCAAAAACAATTTCTAAATGAAAGATCAAGCCTATTTGTTATTTTTGTTGATTTTAGCCGGGCCTTCGACTCGATAAACCACAATTTGCTGTGGGATAAATTATTCTCGATAGGCTTAAGTGGAAAAATTATCCGAGTTTTGAGAGTCCTTTATAGTAAGGCTTGCACCCAAATAAAGGGAAACCCTGAGGGATTATCAAAAAAGTCGAAAATCACCGAAGGAGTGCTGCAAGGAGAAACCTTGAGTCCAATGCTATTCAATCTCTTCCTATCAGAAATAGAGGATTTTTTTCGAAATCACGGTTTGTCGGGAATACCCATAATAAATGGCGCTGACATCCTATTTCTTCTGTTCGCGGATGACTTGGTTATCTTTGCTGACTCTTACCCCGATCTTGTTAAAAAAATGAATACTCTTCACGTATATTTCTTGGTAAATAAGCTAAAAATTAACATTGAAAAAACTAAAATATTGAATTTCTGTAGGGGGCGACCAAGGAGATATAAAAGTACATATATCCGGAGGGAGAACTGGTCGAGATAGTTAACCTTTATAATTATTTGGGGGTTCAATTTTCTATGTCCGGTTTGTTCTTTCAAGCAGTGAAGAAAGCTATATCAAAGTCAAATTCAAGGATAGGAACTGTAATAAACTTATGTGCTAAGGCTAAAATCAATTCATGGAAGGCAAGGGAGAAGCTTAAAAAAGCTATAATAAACACGTCCCTGTTGTATTGTGCACAAGTGTGGAGCTTTCGGTATAAAGAGCTGTTAGAAAATTCAAACATAAATTTTTACACAAAGCTTTCTCGCTTAGCAAAACTACACCAAACTTAATAAGATTAGAAACAGGTTCTGTGCACATTGGCTACAATATAATAAAATACACCCTAAACTGGTTGGTTAAACTTATAGAAATGGATGATAGGAGATATCCTAAAATATGTTTCCTAGCGTTAAGAAACAGATTGGATTCATCTACTTCTATTATGACTAAATACAACTGGTGTTCCCAACTAAAAAATGTGCTTGATACCATAGAAGAGGGTAGATTAATATTTGAAAATAATGCAGCTAAGATAAAAGCAAATAGTAATAAAATATTGAATAAATATAAATGCTACTTATTAGATAAAGACACAGAACGATTGCAGCATTCTACATATAGCGAGCATATAAACCTTTTCTTGAATAGATTCCAAATGGCTGATTATTTACTACTCCCAGCTAATTTTAAATATACTACTAGGCTGTTAATGCAGATCAGACTTTCAGGTAGATACAGTATAAAAATTTCTGTTAACAATAAAATTGTAATTATTAATCCTCAGCAAGAGTGCAAAATGTGCAATATGAAAAATAATGAAACACTATATCATATATTGTTTGTTTGCCCTATTTATTCCAATCTGAGGGAAAGGTATTACCAAGGGATGAAAAATGTTAATGGAATTAAAATTTTTAAGCCACAAAGCATAAAAGATTTATGAAATTTGTTTTATTTTTTTACCAATATTTTAAACTATAGAGACTTGTTATTTATTATTGGTCTTTGGTTAAATTTTTTTTTTTTTTTAAATTATTTTATTAGAAGATAAAAGATTCGACCACGGCCGGGAATCGAACCCAGGTCCTCCGCATCTACGTTGCGGCACTCTTACCACTGAACTAACCATGGGGCCGTTCCAGACGTGATCGAATCTTCTTACTTATGCGATCCCTCCCACCAGGTCTCGCTACATTGTAGCGAAGTACCGGGGGGCTGAACAATTGTCCAGACGAACGGGATCTGATTGACATACGTCAAAGATATTCATTTAATGATGTTATTTATTATTGGTCTTTGGTTAAATAATTTTTTTTTTTAAATTATTTTATTAGAAGATAAAAGATTCGACCAGGGCCGGGAATCGAACCCAGGTCCTCCTGGTTAGCACAGTGGTAAGAGCGCCGCAACTTAGATGCGGAGGACCTGGGTTCGATTCCCGGCCGTGGTCGAATCTTTTATCTTCTAATAAAATATAGAGACTTGGTAGGATGAGTTCTCATAACAATAGCCATATTAAATGTCATCAGTAATAGAAATTGTTAATTTATTGGTTATTAATTAATCTATGTAAATAATAAGGATTTCAATGTTTGAATTTTTTAATTTTATGACTAATTTTTAGATGTTAAATTTTAACTAAATTTTAGATTTTATACATTTGAATTTTTCTATTTTTCTTTATATTCATGTATATTAATAATTAATAATGTATTTATAATGTTTGTATATGTAATGTATAATGTAATGTGTAATGTATGTATCTATAATTTGTATAATCGATAGACTCTATTTGCATAGGGTGTTTCCCTGAAAGCAAATTATTATTAAATAAAAAAATAAATGTTCGTTAGTGTGGTTTCGAACACCATTTGCATTCCAGAGAATAATGGATAGAATTAAGGACATTTAAGGATTCCTTGGCAGTGGGATAAGATTAGACGCTACATCGAAACATTGAGATTTGCCTAGGGCATGCTCCCCGTAAGCTTCAACAAGCATCCTTATCAAAAAAATTAAGAGAACATGTTATTTCCCTCGTATGAAGGAAGAAATTAATCATTTTATAAACAACTGTAAAATTTGTAGAAAAACTAAATATGATCGGAAACTGATAAAATCTCAATTTCAAGTAACACCTACTCCAATTAGACGGTTTGACAAATTAATGATAGATACTTTACACTTTAAACAAAAGTATATCGTAACTATTATTGATACATTTTCAAAGAAAATGTATGCTGAAATCACTACTGCCTGCAACACAACAAATATTTTTAAGGTTATTACAAAATATTTAAGTTTATTTCCCAATCCAATAAGAATCAAGATGTATAATGGAAAAGAATATAAAAATAACTTAATTCAAAATTTGTTGGAAAGTTTAGGTATCGAAGCATACTATACAACTCCTAACCATCCTAACTCTCTTGGGCTCATCAACAGAGCTCCTTCTACGTTAATTGAAATCATCCGATTATATAAAAATGGTGGCGAAGAACGAGATTTAAATTCAAATTTAAATTTAGCTCTTATTACTTATAATAATTCCTTAAATCAAAATCTCAAATTATCTCCCAACGAAATTACCTTTGGTTCCATTAAGGACCCAGAAAATAAATTATCTATTATTCAGGAGGATTTAATTAATCAATATCATAAAGAATTAAATTTAGTTCATCAAGAAATAAAAAATAAGATTGAAAGGGAAAAAGAAGTAAGTACTGAATCATTATACAAAGATAGATTAAATGAAGAAATAGAAGATCAACCGTATGTCAAAGTTAGAACTAGGAACAAACATGAACCCTGTTTAGACAGGTTCATAAATTTAAACATAAAAACAAAATACTTAAGGTTCATGCAGATAATATCCAAAGAAAAAGAAAATCTAAAAAACCTGATGATATGGATATTGATTCTGATGATCCAGACATCGCTCCATTATGAGCTAATAAACCCAGAACATTCTTCAGGATTAGTTACATACAACTATCTGATTCCAAGGTAATTCAGTAATACAAGACTTTAATACACTATTTAAATTTTTCAAGTTTTATAAATGAAATATCCATATTAGAAAAGGACTTAAGCAATTTTAAACAACATAGCCAATATGATGTAATTTCAAAACAATTGAAATTTCTACAAGATAAAGTTAATAATATTATTGATATACCGCGTAATAGAAGAAAAAGAGTGAATTTTATCGGTAAAGCAGTTAAGAACATCACTGGAAATCTCGATTCTGATGACCAAGCGCATTATGATCAGGTCATTAATACTCTCGAGGAGAATAACTATCGCATGGAACACAACATAGCTCATGAGATTCAGATTAATAAAGATCTTGTAAAAAACTTTCAAAAAGACATTATATTAATTAATAGTAACAGTAATAAATTAGCAAATTTAATAAATGTTGTAGACAGGACTACATTAACAAATCATTTAAACGAATTATATGACATTCAAAACTATATCACTATAGTAATTATGGACATAAAATTCATTAGAAATGTGTAAAATTGGAGTAACACATTCCAGTATTTTGAAAAGTATAGATATTAATGATAATTCTAACTTTATAAGCTCTGATCTTGAAACGTTATGGTTAACTAGTAAATTATCCTGTATGATTAAAAATAATATTGTTCATTGCATGATACAATAACCTATTCAAGCTAAATCTTTTAGTACTTTATATTTATTATCTGTTCCAGTAAAAAAGAATAATCATTACATAACTACTATTGTAAATAATCAAATGGTATTGTATGATAAAGCAGAAGTGTATAAAGGAGAGTGTAATTTTATAAAAACTAATTATTATTATAATAAGATTTATAAAATTAATGATTCATACATAGAAAATGCTAAACATATTAATTTAAGTAATTGCTTAAGTACTACTATTAGTAATATAGAACCATATATAACTTAAGTAGATATAATTGATATATTTGTTAGTTTTAAGATTAAGCACATTAAAATCCAAAATAATGCATCTTATCCTGCAACATAACCAGAAACCGCTATTATTAAATTAAAAGATAATGAAGAAATTATAAATGACACTCGAAATAATTATGTGTATACTGAGGTATTATCTTCATTTCATGAAATTTCAGATTATAAATATTTTAATGTAACTTTTGATCAATTAAAAATGCCAAATTTGAGTAATGAAGTAATTGAAAGCCTGTATACTGGTTATGAAGATCACATTAATTTGGATTATTTCTCAATAATTTTAAGCATTTTTGTAATATATCTTTTAATTTTTAATTTGTATTCATTGTACAAGTCCTCAAGTATTCTTTCTCAAGCAAATCAAGAAGATGCTGCACCAAGCCCAAAAGAGGAACTTGTACTCCAGCCTACAACTTCTTCCAACAGCATCCGCCCACTTCTCTCATGGAGCTTGAGAACTTCGGATGGGAGGAGTTATGGTAGCCAAATAGAGGTTAACTCATAGAGTCAGCAATTTTTCCCTGACTCAGTATAAATACTCCTCCTTTTCCCTCTAGCAGAGAGTCCAATCCCGGTATTCAGACATGAGATCTTAGATAAGATAGATTAGTGCAATAGTTTATAGTAATAGTTCAGTTGTTTGTTAATTTTAAACATATTTTTTTTATAAATAAACTTTTTTTATTTATTATTATACTCTATAATAAAATTATACTCTATACTATAAAATTATACTCTAATTTTTCAAGGGGAAAATTAAAAAATTAGAGAATTTGTGCTTTCAAGTGGGAAAAATTTACAATAAGAAAAATCTCTCGATAAAGGCAAAATTAAGGAGGAGGTCTAATGAGGAAATTTACGTGCAAATTAATGATTTAGAAACTGATATGAGAATTAGGAGGTTAAGGTTCTTTGGGCACATGGAGAGAATGAGTGAAAAAAAATTATGTAATTATTTTCAGTAAAATTTTTGAAGTACAAAAATTTGGGGGGATATCCTAGGCAAATTAAAGAAGAATTGGAAACTTTGGGGATATCAAAAGAACTTTGTCATGACCGGGATCTTTTCAAGAAAGTAATTAACAATGAAGTTAGATTAAAGAAGAGGGTGAAGGGTATTGGGTGGTCAAAGGAGAGAAGAGAGGAGCAGTCGAGAATGATGAAGCTGCGCTGGGAACTGAGAAGGAGGAAGAATGAGATTCTTCAGTGATATCGCTTGGTTCTCAAAGTTGCCGTTTCGTGTAAAAAAAAAAAAAAAACTTTTTTTTTCTTTTCTTTAGCCGAAACCGGCTAAGTTTCGGTGATTTATTTGACCTTTTAAGCCTAATTACTTATTTCTTTTCTTTATTTAATTCATTACTTTATAATTTAAAGTTTTAATTTTGAAATTCATAAACATTGCAATTACTTTGATCTTTATACAGTAAACCATCGATTATCCGTTGGCGAATTATCCACTTTGCGGATTAACCGCGGTCTTTCTAGATTTTTTTTTTATTCTAGCGGTAGTTGAGTTAAATGTTACGACGAAAAACACGAACGAAAAAAAGTTTATTAAACAAGCAATTTCTGTTAATTTACATTTCTACAATCACGTATACACTTTCCGGTGAGGTGAAACATGAACAAGCCTCTAACTGAGACGGATAAAAATTCAGTTTCCCCCACAAAAACAGTAATTTCTTGTTTAATAATTAAATATTTAACTAAGAGGGGTTACCTCACTATTCAAATCATTTTGTAATTAGAAAAAAAGTTTGTTTACTCATGTTTACCCGCCGTATAATGCCCGAAAAGTGCATGAGTCATCACCACTCTCCGAACAGACCGTTTGTTTACTAAAGTGTCCCAGCCAATAAGTGTAATACCCGAAGACTGAAAGAGTCACAAATTCAGAACTCCCTTCCCATCCCACTTTTTCCTTTCATCATTTCATTTTCTCGTTCACGTCAGTTTTGTCAACTTGGCCTTAGCAGTTACATAGCTTGTTTTGTAATTCGTGATTTTATTTTACAATGAGTGATAAAACTTTATAAATTACATAATTATTTATATGTATGTATGTAATGTCTATAAATAAATATTTTGCTTTGATTTGAATTGTTTTGTTGACCTTTTGAAAATTTTGCGGATTATCCGTGGATTTGGTTTATCCGCAGTTGCCATGCCACCCAATACCACGGATAATCGGGAGTCTGCTGTATTATCAAACCTTCTCCTTCATCCCTGAACGGTGTTTTAGAGCCAGTATTCATTTAATTTTCGTCTTTAGAGCGTGCATTATTATGTTTTTTTTTTTTTTGGTTTTTCTTCTCTATCATTTGCACATTTCATTAATTTACTTCTTGTTTCAACTTTGGCCAGTCACATTTCATTTCCCATTTGTCACCTCCTTATGGGGCCGCTAGTTATTATCATTCCATATAAATTCATCATGCCTTGCCTCGAGCGTCGACTTGTAGCGCTTAAACGCGACATCCTCTTCGTCTCTGCTTACTAGACACAGCAATTGGAAGGGGATGAGAAATTTTGTTTTCAAGCGAAACTGGCAAGCGCCAAAGAATTTTGGATGGAATTTAAATCGGTATGGGACCAATGGGATGAGCTGCAACCCCAGTTAGGCGAAGATCAGCAGTGGTTGTTGTTGTTGTTTTAACCGCTGATAAGTGGTTGTTTTTGCGAGATCAGCTACGCGATGAAATTATCAAGGCCGACAGCATACTGCTGAAGATTCAGAGAGCCACAACGATGTCCCCTCCTGACTCTTTCAATCAGTCGATCAACAATACCTTGGACGGAACATCTAAGCCATCCCTTCCCAAAATACTGATTCCCAAGTTCAGTGGAGATATTTTGCAATTCCAACATTTTAAGGACGCCTTTAATCCTAGGGTTCTGGCCAGCATGCTCATAAATCACACTTTGGACTATGACTCCAGTAGGTGCAGAAGCAAGCAACAGTGCCACGACGTGTTTCTCAGCATTGTAGCTGACAGCGTATAAGCATTCAACGCTCTCAAATTGCAGGACCCCTGTGGTTTTGTGTTGGCATCATTAGCACTTCGCGCGCTCGACCCCAAGACCAGAAAAAAGTAAGAGTTGTCACTGAAGTCGGAAAAGCGGATAGCCAGAAACTTAGCAGTCATATGCAAATCAAATACAGTTTAACCACCTATCACTGATCTTGATACTCACATCCTTCCTGTCTAAACTCCAGAATAATGTTTCAGCATCTATCATTTTATTGATAAACAGTATGGGTGAAGATAGAGGATCTTCTAAGTTTCACACCTTATAGTGTGTTTAAAAATTAAAAACAATATTATGATTTAGATTAAATATTAAAAATTTTAAAAAACATAATATAAAATAAATAAATAAAAAAACCTGCAAGAAACTACCTACTTTGCCAATCTTTGGTGAAAGTTAATAGCTCTGATAAATTTCAGGAAGTCTTATATATGCCTGTGATATATGTGGCATTTGCACATTGTAACATATTGTTATTATCATATATCAGTTTATTGTTATTATCATCATGTGATATATGAGATTGATCTATTGTATTCATTGTTTAATATAAAAAATAGTTTATTAAAATAAAGTGCTGTGTTTTTATGGTTTGATTGCTAGCCCATTTAGAAACACTACATAATGCCCTGAAATTTATTAAATTTCCCCAGCTGATCAGTACAAACTTCAGGAAACATTTCAAGTATCGTGGATCTAACATGAGAACTCTGTTGAATGGCATAGACCTGGAGTACCTTAAAGTTAAACCTGCTGAGAAAGTTTCTTCCTAATATAATTGCTCCCCCATTAGGTACCACATGAAAAGTGACTTTGTGTGTCTCCCTATTGAAGAGTACTTGTAGAGCACATCTTCCCAAGGGCTTAACAGTAATACCCGAGAATAGTAATGCAGAATATCATTACTCTTCACCAGCTCATTGTTCTTAAAGTATCTAAGATAAGTGGCATCCGATATTGCACACATAAATGCACCAGTGTCAACTTGAGCTCTTAAGAGTGCACCATCAACAATAAATCTAATTTCTATAGGGGAAGTAATATGCGCCCCTTCCACATAATTTAATAAAAATTCATTACTGAAGGAGTTGGACGAGCCCTCACCCCAGCTACCTTGTGGATCTTCATTTCCCCGTATAAAATTATTCTTAAATGGCCTACTAACCTTATTTTGTGGCCGGTTTTCAATTATCTTTTTTTCTTTGCACATTTTCTTCAAGTGCCCCTTCATATGGCAAATAGAACACTCGTAGTTTTTGTACCAACATTGCTGGCTTGTATGGTTATTAAAACCACAAACCAAACATGCCTTCCTCTCCAACGAATAATTCTCCTGCTTTATTTCAACCTGTCTCACCACAACCGCCATAATTATGTAACTGGCGGACTGCTTACATAATTATGCTCTCTATTTGACTAATTATGATTTCAATATAGTGTTTGTACCTAGTCAGAAAAACTGTGCCAATTATCTCTCTAGGCATCCTGTAGAGGAGGGGATTGGCTCAGAGGATTTTCCTGGTCAATGCATTAGGGATGTTGTTCAGGACCAGCAATTTTTATTTATTATTTGATGGTTATGTAATCATTTATGAAAATTGATTTTTCCTCAATTGGTGACTGAAATATGTCCAGACTCAGGACGAGCTCCTAGTCAACAACCAGCTGAGCGGTATCTTATCTGGGGCCTAATCCTCTGGCTACCTCTGTTGATAGTAGCCGCAGGTAATAAATATTTCTTGCGTGTTGCTGTAATTTAGCAATAAATCGCTACACATCAAGCCCATGCCACGCAGGGGGCACCATCCAGACATGGAACGTGTGGATACTTTTTTGGACCCCCTGTGATATTATAGCAGTTGTAGAAAGCCTACATTAAACTATTTTTTATTTTTTCTCCCTCAATTTCAATTCAAGGAACATTTATTTATTTTTTATCAGCTCTAAGAGGTTTTCATTATATTTTTACCCATCAGAGGGAATTTTATTTTGTTTAGTTTCAAATATATCTTTGTTTTACAACATTTATCTTTTTTATTAGACCAGCCCTGGATAATTCAATTCTGAAATTTTCAAATCAAACAGATTTCTTATATATAAATCAAATATGCCAGCTTCATCCAGTGCTCTAAAAGCAGATGCTCAAAGAGGAGTTAGAGAAAGATGGAGAGGTTAAAAAAGGCAAGAAATACATAGTAACTGGTTGGCCAAACCAAGTTTCAAAAAGTTTAAAAATTTATTTTTCAATAAATCAAGAACTAAATATAGAGGACGATTGTTTGATATGGGGGCACAGGTTGGTCATTCCTCTGAAATTAAGAAATTCAGTTTTGGCTCTTCTTCATGAGGCACATTTGGGTATTGTAAAAACTAAATTACTTGCAAGGGATTTCTTTTGGTGGCCTGGTATAAATAGGAGCATCGAACAAGTGGTGAATAAGTGTGAGGTATGCAGAAGATGTCAGATTAGACCAAAAAGGTCAAACCTTCCAAGGGACCAGGAAGTGGCCAGAAAAACCATGGAGTTGAGTTCATGTTGATTTCATGGGACCCATAAACAATAAAAGATACTTAATTGCTACGGATACACATTGCAAGTGGATTAAGGTGATCCCTATGGAGTCCACCACCACCCGTAAAACTCTGGTTGCTTTGATGGAATTGTTTTCCAGATTTGGTTTTCCCAAGCAATTAGTGATGTCTGATAACGGTCCCCAGCTAATTTGCTCACAAGAGTATAAGGAATTTTGTGTGATGATTGGCATTGAGTGCATATCTGGTGCTCCATATCGCCTGGCTTGCAATGGACAGGCTGAAAATAGCGTGGAAATAATAAAGAAATGTTTAGGAAAAGCTCAAGTGTCTGGAGAGCTTTTAGAAACAGCTTTATTAAAGTTTTTGCAAACTTATTGTAATACTGTACACCTATCTACAGGAGAAACTCCAGCGAAGTTGATGTTCAGGAGACCCTTGAGAACTAGATTAGATATACTGCATGATAGAATTTCTGGGCAGAAAGTGAAAACCTCCCACGAATTAAAAGAAAAAGTAAAAGAAATGCACCATGATCAGGCAAAAAACTCTGGAAAAAGAAGGATATTTTTCCAAGTTGGACAAGAAGTATTTGTGAAGAATTATAGAAGTAACAAAGTTGCCGGGGAGACAGGGATTGTGGAAGAAGTGCTGGCCACCAATATGTATGGTGTGCAGCTGTTGTACTCAGGAATTTTGGCCAAACGACATGTAGACCAAATGATACCCGATTATGGTGTTCAGAACTGTCATAAAGCCTCTGTGGTTATACTTGAAAGCGAAAACCCTGACTTACGTTCGGACAACCTACAGCTAGAGAGAGTTGAAGGCAATGAAGAGAAGAATAAGAAGGAGGAAGGTGCAGCTCATTCAGATAGAGACAGGGATGTGAGGCAGGATGTAGCAGCTCACTCTGACAAAGGCAGCTATGTGAGGCAGGATGTAAGAAAGTCTGAAAGGACAGTCAAGCCTCCAAAGAGACTTACAAGCCTTTTTAAGGGGGGAATAGTACGGTATATGTGGCATTGTATGGTATATGTTGCACATTATAACATATTGTTATTATTATTACCATGTGATGTATGAGACTGATCTATTGTATTCATTGTTTAATATAAAAAATAGTTTATTAAAATAAAGTGCAGTGTTTTTAAGGTTTGATTGCTAGCCCATGTAGAAACATTACAATGCTCCTTACCCTTTCCTGAATCCAGCTTGATCCTGGATTTTTCACAAAGTCGAGCAGAGAGATATAGCTCTAATACGATCAATCATATTTATATCTTCTGGATGGGCCTCACCACAATGAGGAGGGTGGTAAAGGTTCTCTCTCCTAGACCTCCTTCTCTTCACTCACTCCAAGCCTTCCACTGCCAACTTGATGCCCAGGATGAGCCAAATTGGGAAAGCCCACGTTCTAACAGAAACTTATCATATCTCATTACAGGTTAAAAAATCCTCACCATCATATGCCTCTAAAATATATATTACAGAATATCATCTTAGATATTTATTTCTTTCATGGAATAGGTGAATATAAAAGTGTACTTTTAAAAAATGTGATATATTCAGCTTCCTGTTGTAATGAAGCATAAATACAAATGACATGTACCGTGGATTACATATGTATATAGATATATCTTTTTCTTTAAAATTATACCTCTTGTCCCATTTATCTACTATCAATTAATAAATAACAAAAATTAATTTAAAATGTTTACTGCAATCTGAATTTCAATCCATCAGTTTTGTTTTTACTATGGATTAGCATTAATGAATAATTAACAAATCATTAATTATTTAGCTTAATTTTTATAGGTGTAATATAAATTTATTCAATAGAATTTAGTAAGCACAAATTTATGAATGGCAAAAGTTTATCATGCAAAAGTAAAGAAATCAAAATTAATTAATATTTATTTTTGTAATGAATTTCAATGGCTTGGCTAATGTGCTTGGATGTGAAATTCTGCGAGATCTTCAGAAAGGAAGATGCAGCATGAAAAACCTCTGGTTTGAATTGTCAGGAACGATTTCATGAGAACAAGTATTCTTAAGATATGGGTTTTAATAGAATAGAAGACAATATAAAATAAATTTTATTGTGGGACGAAGCTCCTTACGAATAACAAAGTGAAACAAATTCACAACTGGTCAAAGCATAAAATTTAAGTAAGATAATCGAAGTAAGTATTTACATAAAAAAGGTTAACAAATAAGATTAAATAACTAAAAAATTAAACATAGGTATACAGAATGGCGAATAATGATTTCATTACTTAATTAATTAAAATTGAAAAGAAATTAAAATAATCTAAGTAAAAAAAAAAAATTTAATAAAATAATAATGATATTAATCATGGATAGATAATAATAAGAAATAAAATAAAATTACTAGTTACTTGTACTATTTAAAAGAATTTAACTAAGCATCATTAAATGCACAGTGGGGAAAAAGAAGATGATAAAGAAAATACTATAGATTCATATAACCTGATAAATAAATGTTTATTTTTAAACTAGAAAAAAAAGTAAAATAAAGCTTTATTGAAATGATCCAGAATTCGCCAGGGTCTGACTGATTTTAAGTAGAAATCGGAACAAGGTTCTCCAATGTGGATAGGGAGGTGGCACATCTGATATTTAGTGAGAGGGAATCCCATAACATTGTGGAGCAAACAATAAAGGAATGCTGAAATAGAACATATTTGTAAAGATCGTGTTAAAAGTTCAAAAGGACAAGATCTTGTGGAAAGTGAGTAGTTGAAGACCTTAAGTAGCTAGCAGATCATATTCATGGGAAGGTTACTAGTTTTTTATAATTCGGAAAAGGAATGTGCCAAGGAAACAATGAGAGATAATTCATAAAGATGAGAGATACGAGAGCATCTCAGGGTCCCATTAACAAATCTTACAAAGCCATTCATTTGACACTGTGTGGATGATAATCATAATTTTTGAAAATAATTTTATTTTTTTATCAGCCTGTTATTTCTTAAGATTATTGGATTTCCATAACTTAGCTGGATATATAACAGTAGCGGATATATAAATAGTACTAATATTTAAAATTAGTGTGCCCCCTTATAAAATGTCTGGATTCACTACTGATATATGATTAAAGAAATAATTTTACTTCCAATTTGCCCTCCAATCGAGGGCAGCATATTTGAAAAAAATAATTACTTTTAATTTTGATGAGAAGGGGTTCTCTAATATTAACAGTTACCCTTCCTGGATTTCATTTCGTATTATATTGTTATCGGGGACTGTTTTCATAAAAAAAATATTTCTTTTCACTTTTGATGAGGGGGGGGGGCGCTAAATATTGAAAATTTATCCTTTCCGGATTTCTTAGACACGACGGCATATTATTATGTTATATAGAGAGCCCCTCTCTCATCAAAATTCCAAATAAATATTTTATTCAGAAAACCCGTCCCCGATAACTTTATAAAAATAAAAATAGACCCTCATGTTAAAGCAATCCGAAAATGTGAACGTTTCAATATTAAGGCGTCCCACCCCTCGTCAACAAAGTTCGGAATAAATATTTTTTTCTCGGAAACATCGTGCTCAATAAAAATAGTAATGCACCCCCATGTTAAATAAATCCGAAAAAGTCAAGTTTTTTAATGTTAGAGTGACCTTACCTTCATCATTAATGATCAAAATATTTTTTTTTGTAAACATCTGGCCCAATAAGTATGAGACAGCCCCTCTCATAAATATTCCAAATAAATAATAATAGATTCTCCTATTATTGAAACTTGAAAGTTTATTTTTTTTATTATATGATTCGGAGCCCACCATCAGTCATATTCGAAATGAACATTTCAAAAATACCGCCCTCAATAACTTAGGAATAGACCTTCACATCAAAGAAATCCGAAAAAGTTTAAAATTTTAAATATTTGAGCGCCTCCCGTCACTCGAACTGAGAATAAATATTATTTCATCAACTACGTGATCGCTATGTAGTATGCTTAGGTAGGGGTGGGGGGGGGGGGGCAAAACCGGGTGGACATGATGAAGAATTAGTCTTGGAAAAGGTTTATTTTGAAATGGAGATTATATTTGACTTGAAATGCTGTATATACCCCTAAAATGTTAATTATGTATATATATATATAAATCAATTTCTAACTTTTTAAAATAATATATCAATCTGCACCCTGACTCACTGCTTTTATTGAAATTTAATTAATGATACTTTGTCTCATATAAAGCGTTTTATTCTATTTTGGCCACTTGCAAAATAAGGGAAGTAGGGACATGAAAAATCTTCAACGGGACCGTATTGAATTGCTAAAGAGTTTGAGAAGGCTGTCGTGGAGGTCGGATATTAATAAAACGAGGGATCCTTCTGCTAACTGCAATATTAAAATGATTGCTCCTCACTAAATAACCCTGTCTCGAGCCCCATACCCTGTTTGAATTATGAAGCGGGCAAATATAGAGGAGAGGGGGGGGGGGCGCAAATATTTACCCGCCTCCAGTTTGCTCACTCGAAATTAAAAGCACACAGGGAAATAGAGCAGTTTTCCCAGCACCAACGTGTTACCGCTCCATAACGTATTAACAACATATTACCAAATATCTTTTCAAGAGCTTAAATCTCGTAATCATACCTTTCTTTCAACATACACACAAATAAATAATAACACCGGAACTTACAAGTATATACATAAATACTTAATGTTTGTGTACTATATATATATATATATATATATATATATACTCTGTTTAAATTAAAATACTCTGGTTTAAATAGTTTATATATATAAACTATTTAAACCAGAGTGTTTAGATACACTCTCCCCGAAATTTTGAGAAATAACTTCAGTAGAATAAATTTACGCATCTTATTTTTACAACTTTTCTGGTAGGTACATATAATAAAATTTTATGCACATGAATTCAAGACGATTCCTATTATTTTTTGTAAATAAATGGGTTTTATATATGTCATTTTTCTTCTTCTTTTTTCTGTTGACCTATACCCCCCCCCCCCCCCCCCCCCCCCCCCCCGACGAACAAGTATCAATAACAAAACAAACAATGAGAGTTAAGAGGCTATGTTCTAGCCTTTAGCTTATTTTTTTTTTTTTAAATATGTATTTGAATCATAGAAGTAAGTTTTTGAAGTGAATTTAAAAAACATTCCGGTTGATTTATAAATAATATTTTTGCGATTGGATGAAAATTAACTGAAAAGGAAATCAGGCTTTCAAATTTGTAAAAATAAAAGGTTTCCGTTACTTGACGGGATATGGAAGGACTAGAATGCTGATCAAGTAATCGAAAAAATGCAAACTTTACAGGGAAGCAAAAAAACGTTGCAGTTATTTAAAATTGATGATATTGAGAAGTGAGTACGTAAATTTGTTATCAGTTATAAATAAATACTCATTAATATTTCCTTGACATGTAAAATACGTAAAATGAAATATTTATACGTGATTATTTACATTGCACTAGTTCCGTGGGAAGTTTTTACAAATTTACAAAATAGAAGTTGGCTAACTTCTGCACCATGTGACGTCCCCTATTAAATACCCAATAAAACGTAATGGAAATTTAACAATATATTTGCTTGATTTTTATCAGTTTTGAAACCACAAATGCAACAGATATTTTATAGTTGTGTAATAGTCAACTGTTTTTCTTTTCAGGATCTTGAGTTAAACTGAAAAATCCTTTAATTTAATTGAATTTTTAACAGAAAATGCTATGCGCGCAACGCACAACTTTCACTTACGAACTTACTTAAATTAGAAATCGACGTGTTTTGATAATATGTAAACGCCATTCCTCTACTTTACACATTTTTCCAAATTTATATGTTTATATTTGTATATCTCCATGAGTTACTGTACTCCATGAGTATCTGTATTTAAAAACTTGAAAGTTCTCAGTACTTTTCGATTCATTATTGCTTATTTCTTTTTTTAAGGGGCCTAATTTCATCAACAGTCGAGTTTTTTTACTGCTTACTTGTTTTTTACTGCGAGTAGCTTTTTGTAAATATATCGTGAAGGTGAATCGGTAGGTGTATTTACGTCTCGTAGTAGTTTTTCTCTTATGCCTTTATGGAAATCGAGAACTGTTCCTCTAAAATCACTTTATCTTGCTATTCAGAAATCTATTATGGACCTAAAGTTTCTAAACTAAAATATAATTAATTATATAAAATAGTATTTACTCTCTAAAGTAAAATAATTTTTTTTTATTGTTAAATAAAAGGTTTTATTTTCATCAGTGTTAATACAGGAAATGAAATTTTGGGTGTCACATCGCGGGTATATACATACATCAAATACCCAGTTTGATCAAAATAGTTAAAGCCGTTTTTGAGAAAATTGAAAAAAAAAAAGTAAAAAATTATTAAATTATTTGATGAATTTTTTGATGAAATTTATTAAACAATTTTGATGAAAATTTAACTGTAAAATCGCGGGCGTATACATACACTAAATACCCAATTTCAGGTTCGTACGGTTTATAGTTTTTGAGTTAGTCTGTTCACACACACGAGACCATTTCGTGGGACTTGGCTATTTGGACTCAGGGGATCCCAATACGTGTACTTCCGTTAAAAACCGGAAGTCGAAATTTTGAAAGTAAAAAACTTTTTAAGGATTATAAATAATCAATATGAAATAAATTGATATATGCATACTGTACATATAATATATTCTGTTTTTCAAACGAAACAATCATTTAATTACTGATTGGAATAGCTTTGTATACTGGTGGCCTATCATATTTCTGAAATTTTATAAAATTATAATGGTTATTTCAAGACTATCTAAGCTCATTCATGAAAAAGGTCTATTAAACTTCAATGAACGGCAATTTTTCGCTTGTCAAACTTAACGGCAACTGCTCAAAAGACGCTAGTGGTTGCTCCCGGGTTTTTAAATTTCATCCCGTTCTGTCCACTAAAGTTGGAACTACTCCACTTGTTCCCTAATTATATTTATCTTTAAAAAAATTTAAACAATGAACATCTAAACCAAATTTCAACAGTTTAAAGATCTAACACGTTACAATGATATTTTCTAATATCCATAAATCTCATTGTAAAAATTTGTCTAAAAAAATCGACATGGTTCGCCTACCTCTCCATAGTGATATTTTTCATCTAATAATATATACAGAAATATCAGGAATTTATCGATTCTCAGTACTAAATCTTCTATTGTTGGATGATAGGAAAGCACTACTCCATAATCGATGTATTGTAAATAAAACTTTCGACGGATAAAAAAGTTTGAACGTGATACGGAATCAAACATTCTTTTTTTTTTTTTTTTTTTTTGTGCAGACATAAATGAGGCTTGATTCCCAGCATAAATTGCTGTTAGGCATGGGTTGGTATTTGAAATTCTTGTATCTGATTCAAGTGATACTTTTTTGTATCAGAATACAAAATTAAATGACCGTTTTTATGATTCAATACCAGCCACAACTTTGAATTTGATAGTAGAGAATTTATTAGGATTCGTTGCTTATGAAATTGATACTAGCTTTTCATTATTTTCTCAAGAAAATCTGGTACTGTGTAAACTTAATTAAAAAAAAAATTAACTGATCATCAAAGAATTTTATTTTTTTCGGAGGTCGGAATTAGATAACATGTAATTTCTAGCAAATAAGACTTCAAAAAATATCTCCTCGAAGAATAGAACAAGCTAAGCCAAGAATTAGCGAAAATATTGGTTGAATCCATTCCAAACCGACCCAAAGCAATGGTAAAAAATAAAGACTAAAATTTAAAAGTTAATCTGACGTGAGGTGAAATCATTTATTCATTTTGTTTTGTTGACTTTTTTAATTATTGATGTTAAATATTTTAATTTTATAGAGGTGGTATATATTAAAATTGAGATTATAAATAAATGTGTTGGAAAGTTAATCGATCGTTATTTTTTTTAAATAATTTATTTTTGAAGAGAAAAGACTTGGCTCCGCCGGGAATCGAACCCGGGTCTTCCGCGTGACATGCACGGTATGCTATCAATTACACCACGGAGTCGCTTCCAAACGGTGCCAAATCCTTCCTCTTCACTGACACCTCTCCCACGTTATTATTATTATTATTATTATTATATATATATATATATATATATATAAATAATTTATTTTTTGAAGAGAAAAGATTTGGCTCCGCCGGGA